>JAPDPK010000264.1:0-84654 GCA_031772115.1 Heritiera littoralis
GAGCATAATATATATTAACAATTAGAATTTTATTATTATCAAACAAATAATTGGACATTTTTCAATTAACTTAGAATTTGACATGCTTGATTTATGTAATTAGAGTATAAAATTCAACAACCAAATTATAAATATATGAAATAGTGTAAAACTAAATTAATATTATACATATATAAGTTGATAGAATTGTTCAAATTTAAATTCCAACATTATAATATATTACAACTTTTTTTAACCATTCAAAAAAAAATTGTTGATACCTTTATAGCTTATTTGGTTCGCGGAATGAAATAAAGAGAATGGAAAATATATTCCATGAAATAGAAAACAAAATGAATAAAATAGAATATTTATTATGATATTTGATTTATTGAATTAAAAAATGGATTTATATATAGGTTTATATATGATGCACTAACAGTGTATAATTTTTATATACTGTTAGTTAATTATAACATGACACCTCATATGTAGATCCTTAAAAATAAATATTAATAAAATTTTAAATTTATTTTTAAAGACTTATATATTTTTAAACTTTGTTCATTAATGAAGTGTTATGTTATAGTTAACTAACAGTGTATAAAAGTTATACACTGTCAGTGCATCATATATAATCTCTTATATATAATACACTAACAGTGCATAGTCTCTATACACCGTCAATGCATCAAAGCTGGACACATTATAAATGTGCAAACTTGAAAGATGCCAAACCATTTGAAAATAAATACAAATAAATTTTTTTCAATTAGCTCATAAGAGCTTATTGATGATGTGTCAATCTCTTGTGCATTGACAATATATAAAAATTATATATTGTCAGTGCATCATATATAAATTTTTAAAAATACTAAGAATTAGTATTAATATTGTTGATGTCAAAAAGGTGATTAGTTCAAATAATATAGTTGGAATAAGCTTTAAAGATTATTTTACCCTTCTATCAAATTAATTATAAATTATTAAAATATTGATTATAATTAAATTAAAATTTTAATTATCAATTAAAACTAATTATTAATTATTGATAATAAATTATTTTGATTAATTTTTGTATTAATTAATTGTTAAATAAGTTAATTATCTATTTTTAATTATAATTATTTTTTTGCCATTAATATTAATTAATAATTAATTAATAAAAAACAATTTTATCTTTTTTTTGGCAGATTTTATATATTCTTTCTCTCTCCTTAGTTAATTAATGAAATAGAAAAAGCAATTTTCATCTTTTATGTTTTCTAGCAGATTCTATTTATTCTTTCTGTCTCCTCCTTTTTTTCGTTTATCTTCACTCTCTCTCTCAACCAAAGCATCTCTCCCTGTTGTTACAGTTCCCGTTCGTCGTGTAGACCGGCACCGATCACCGCCATCCTCCGCCGGTGGCTAGCACCGATTTTATTTCAAACTTCAGATTTTAATTCTTTTCAGCCTCTTGATTCTGTTCTCCATATTCGTTTTTTCAAAAAACCAATTAAAATGCCTAGATCTAATTTTAAAAACTCAAAACTTTCATCTTTCTCATTTGCTTTTTTGGTTTTGTTTTTTCTTGCCTCCTCACCATCTGCGAGGAATGTTGTTGTGTTTAACAGGGAACTCCGATCCGTTCAAGGCTGTCGGATATGGCTTCAAAGGGCGTCGATTGACGTTCCATGCAGCTACTTCCAGCCATCGGGACACCGACTTGGTGCTCTAAGGGACTAGATCCGGTCACAGGGGTATTGATGTGGCTGTCCTAACGGCGAAGCAACGGCGCAGTGGCACCGGAGATAATATTGGTATAGTAAAAAAAAAAAGAGCTCTTTCTCACTCTGTAAACAAAAGTACGATTGAATTGGGCTCGAACCATTTCATTGTAGTCTCAGAATAGATATTCTGAGCATTTCAAGGAATGATGATTCTGCAATGATCATTTCAGCCCTAGGTCTGTCTGTCGTTGATGTGAGACTCCTAGTGCACTGTCAGGCCCAGAGTTTTCATTGGTCCGTCGGTCCAATTCCAGGCCTAAAATATCCAAGCCCTGTGTCGATCCAGACTTAGTCAGATGATTTACGTGGAGAAGACGCCAATTGTCCACTCAAACTCGATCGCACGATAACGGTTGAAACCGCGTGATTCCAAACCCCAGACGAACGTTGATAACGATCAAACTCTCGGTATATTAAATACAAAGATCTTTTTCTTTGAAAAAAATAATTAAGTATATATAAATCATGTTTGCATCATACAAAATATAATAATATTTTACAAAAAAAATATATTAAAATTCATGTCAACATATATTACAAATGGAATTATTTTTTAATTTGTCGAATTTGTATTTAATATTTATGAAAATTGAACTTTCTTATCTTTATTTTTTTTTTCGTATTGTTTTAATTTCGTTTGTCTTCTTCGCGCCGGAGTTGATTTAGAAATACTCGATTGTAAGATTAAAAAAATATGAAAAAAAAATCTTTTCACACCTTATTAAAAATTAGGTATACGTTAAATACTTAAAAATTTTATTCTTTAAACATCACTCTTTACTCTTACTACTCATATCTCATTTTATTTAATTTTATTTTTAAACTACGCCTCTTCAAACTCACCCTTACTGCACACCCTTCCTCTTTTCCCTGTAGTAATGGCGCGGTTTGCTTTTGCTTTCTCTCGACAGGAATCTTTGAAAATCCAAAGCGTACTCAGCAAAGAAATTTTAACAAAGCTAAAAAATTATAGCAAAGTAACGAATCTAATGACTAATGATAGTCTAAAGGAACAAGCTTTGATAAAAGATTAATTCCCATTGTCTTGTTTGAAACAGTTGACTATGACAAGTATAAGAAACGCGCACTAAATTGCAATTAAAATTTTATGGATGGAGCTCACTGAGCTCCTCAGAATCCGATAAAATTGAGTAAAACCTACACATGCCACCATTGTTTCTTGGATTCTGTGATACGCTAACTCAAGAAAAATCCCTAAGTATTCCTTCAATAGTTTTCAAATCAAAGATTTAAGAGAGTTAAATCTCAAAAGTTAAAAGTGATTCCTGTTAATTTTTGGTTAGTAAGTTTCAAAAAATCAAGTTTTCCTAGGTTGAAGATAGAGTAAAATAATCATTTTGTATAAAAATATTTTTATGATAAAAAAATTCGTTAACTAAGAACGTGTCTAGCACTAAATAAGGTCTGAATAAAACCCTTTAAAAAATATATATTATGTACCACAGTCCACAGTCATTTAATAGTGCAAAGACCTTTTCAGAGTCTTTTTTTGTTTATTTCTTGTAGCGAAGTGTATTTTGAAATTTTCCTCCGCTCTTGCCTTCAATCTTCGCAGATTGTTCACTTTAACTTCCTTCTGAGTTTTAAAAGTTGACCTTTCTTGCTAGCACTTTAACAGATAGCATCACCAAGCTGCAGCATCATACAGGGAGGTCTTCAGTTAGCTAACACCAGCAGTTCACTTTAACTTGTTGCCTATTGTACTTATTGTTATCTTACCTAAGTTTGTTGTAACAGAACTATAGTTAGTCTGTAGTTAGTTAAATAACAGTTAGTAGTTAGAGTTATATATATTCAGAACTTGATGTTGTAAAAAGATGAATTCTGATCAATACAACAGAAGTTATCTTCATCATTCAGTTCTTTAATATGGTATCAGAAGTTTTGGCATTTTCTTTACTTCTCTAGGCATTTTCTTGCCAACCAAACAGTTTTTTTTTTTCCTTTATTTCCTGATCTTCCTGATGGCTAATCCATTACATCAAGAAGATGTCTCCAGTCCATATTTCATGCATGCTAATGAAAACCCCAGCCTCGTTCTTGTATCTCCTGTGCTCAATGGAGGTAATTTTCATTCTTGGTTTAGAGCCATGAAAATGGCATTGCTGTCCAAGAATAAACTTGCGTTTGTGGATGGTAGCATTGAACCCCCTGCCAGAACAGATCCTCTGTTTTCTTCTTGGCAACGTTGCAACACAATGGTACTCTCATGGTTACTTCATTCGGTTTCACCATCAATCGCCCAAAGTGTGATCTGGTTGGATAGTGCAAGAGAAGTGTGGAAGGACCTTCAAGATCGTTTCTCACAAGGAGACTCATTCCGAATTTCAGACTTGCAAGAAGAAATTTATTCCTTCCAACAGAAAGGTACGACAGTTACTGATTATTTTACCCAGCTCAAGATTCTTTGGGATGAACTTATGAATCTGAGACCAATTCCCTCTTGCAAATGCACACCTCAATGTTCTTGTGAAGCCTCTACAATTGCCAGAAAGTACCAGCAATGTGACCAAGTAATTCGTTTCTTGAAGGGTTTGAATGACAACTTTGCAACTGTCAGATCTCAAATCATGTTGATGGAGCCTCTCCCTCCAATTAACAAGGTTTTTGCATTAGTTGTCCAACAAGAAAGGCAAAACCAATCCGCCTATTCTTCATCTCAGCAAGTTGATTCCAATGTCTTTAACACCAGGGCTGTTACATCAGGAACTCAGCATACTCCAAACTTGAAAAGGCAGTCCTTCTCCACTCCCAAGAGGCCCTTATGTTCATTCTGTGGGTTCCAAGGCCATACAGTGGATAAATGCTACAAGAAGCATGGTTATCCACCTGGGTACAGAACAAGAAATAAGAATTTCAGCAGTGTTAATAATGCTACAGGAGCAGTTCATGTAGATACTGATTTGAACAACACTGAAGTTCTATCTTCAAACCATTGCAGCACAGATCCAATTTCCTTTACTAGAGATCAATATCATAAACTTCTTGCAATGATCAGTTCCACTGAATTAGCATCCTCTTCAACAGACAACATCAAAACAGTCAATGCAACATTTTCTGAGTTACCAGAACCAGAAGGTATTCACATAGCCACTTGTACCATAGATAAGCAACCTTACTCTTCAGTTTGGATTTTTGATAGTGGTGCTACAGACCACATTGTCTGTTCCCTTGCATTTTTTGATTCATATAAACCTGTTAGCAATATGATTGTCAAACTTCCTAACGGCAGTCATGTGTCAGTCACTCATATAGGCACTGTTAAGATTTCCTCATCTTTCATCCTTACAAATGCTTTATTTGTTCCAGCATTTACCTTCAATCTTATCTCTGTCAGTCAATTAGCAAAATCTAGTAACTGCCTAGTCATATTTCAGTCACATTTTTGCATTGTGCAGGACCTCAATTGTTGGAAGATGATTGGTTTGGGTAAGCAAGTGAATGGACTATACCAGTTAATCAAGCAAGTTTCACACGTTCAATTTCCTTCAACAAATTCTTCTTTTCATAAACCTCTTGTAAATACATCAAGTTCATATGATTTGTGGCATTATCGATTTGGTCATGCCTCCTATCCTAGGCTAAAAATGCTTCAAACATTAGATTCTTCAATTACTTTCAATAATAATGTACCTTGTGACATATGTCATTATGGCAAACAAAGAAGAAACTCCTTTCCTGTCAGTTCTTCAGTTACTGCTCATTGTTTTGATCTTGTACACATGGACATATGGGGTCCATATCATACCATTTCTATCTATGGCCACCTTTATTTTTTTACAATTGTGGATGATCATAGTCGAGCAACATGGGTTTTTCTTATGAAATCCAAGGCAGAAGCTAGGTTACTTGTACAGCATTTTACAACCTTTGTTGAAACACAATTTTCTACTAAAATTAAGTGCATCAGAACAGATAATGCTCAAGAATTTAACATGTCTTCTTTTTTTGCTTCAAAAGGAATCTTACACCAGACTTCTTGTGTGCAAACCCCTCAACAAAACAGTGTTGTTGAGAGGAAGCACCAACACATCTTGAATGTAGCTAGGTGTTTAAGATTTCAATCTGGTTTACCTAAGCAATTCTGGTCTGATTGCATTACTCATGCTGTGCATCTTATAAATCGAGTTCCCTCACCGGTAATTCAAAATAAGACTCCTTTTGAAATACTTCACAACACAAAACCAACATTTTCTCATTTAAAGGTATTCGGATGCTTATGTTTTGCTTCCACTTTATCTCATCCTCGAACAAAATTTGATTCTAGAGCTCGAAAATGTGTTTTTCTTGGATTTCCAAATGGCCAAAAGGGTTACAAATTGTATGATATGCATTCTAAAGATGTCTTTGTTTCACGAGATGTAATCTTCTATGAGCACCTATTTCCATTCAAGGACCTACATATGTCATCTGATATTACTGATATTGTTCCTAATGATTTTGTTTTTCCTGTTCCAAGTTTGCATTCTGACATACTTGATTCTACTATTCCCAATAATGAAATTTCCTATTCTGATTCTAATCCGATCATGAGTCCTAATACTGCTCATCATTCTCCTTCTTTGACTGATTCTATTCATGTTTCAAATCCTAATGCTACTACTGATAATACTTTTTCTGTGTTTTCTAATACTAATAATAATTCACATCCTACTACAAACACTTCTTCTCTTCCCCAAAAAAGGTCAGATAGAATAAAAAATCCACCAGCTTACTTGCAAGATTACATTTGTAATGTGTCTTCACCTGCTATCCATCTCAATCATCATTCAACATGTAATCATGCACACAACATTTCTAGTACACCTCATTGTTTCCATAAAGTTTTTTCTTACAGTTCTTTGTCTCCAAAACATAGAGTCTTCTCTGTCAATATTACTTCTTTGACTGAACCAAAATCTTATAATCAAGCAATTAAGTTTGACTGTTGGAAGGATGCTATGCAAGCTGAAATTGAGGCATTACAGAAAAATGATACTTGGGATCTAGTCACTTTACCAAACAACAAACAATCCATTGGTTGTAAATGGGTATACAAGATAAAGTACAAAGCTAATGGCTCCATTGAGAGATTCAAAGCCCGTTTGGTTGCCAAGGGCTATACTCAACAACCTGGAATTGATTTCTTAGACACATTCTCTCCTGTTGCAAAGATGACAACCATAAGAACATTGCTTGCTGTTGCAGCCATAAAGGGGTGGCACCTTCATCAATTGGATATCAATAATGCATTTCTTCATGGTGATTTAACAGAGGAGGTTTATATGGACTTACCTCCAGGCTTTGTTTCTTCTACTCCTAACCAAGTATGCAAGCTTAAAAAGTCTTTGTATGGCCTGAAGCAGGCTAGCAGACAATGGTATTCGAAGTTGACTGATGCTTTGATAAGCCAAGGTTTCCACCAAGCTGCAGCTGATCCTTCACTCTTCCTCAAACACTCTGGTTCCTCCTTCATTGTTTTGTTAGTCTATGTGGATGATGTCATTTTAGCAAGCAATAGTTTGGATCTGATTTCCAGCATGAAAACATACTTGGACAGAGCCTTCAAGATAAAAGACTTGGGTACATTGAAGTATTTTTTGGGTCTTGAGGTGGCTCGTTCTCACAAAGGTATTAACCTTTGTCAAAAGAAGTATGCCTTGGATATTTTACAAGACACTGGTTTTCTTGGCAGCAAACCAACTTATTCTCCGATGACACTATCCCAGAAGCACTCTTTGTATGCTTCTGCTCCTGTACTATCAGATATCACTTCTTATAGGCGTCTTGTTGGCAAGCTTCTATATCTCACCTCTACACGACCAGACCTTTCCTTTGCAGTACAACAACTTTCTCAGTTTCTAGATAAACCTACTGAACATCATTTGCTTGCAGCACACAGGGTTCTCAGATACCTCAAGTCTTGTCCAGGTCAAGGTCTTTTCTTTCCTTCCAGCTCTACTTTGCACTTGAAGGCATTCACTGACTCTGATTGGGCTGCTTGCCCTGCCTCTCGCAAGTCTGTCACTGGGTACTGCATCTTTCTTGGAGATGCCTTAATATCTTGGAAATCAAAAAAGCAACCAACAGTCTCTAAATCCTCCTCTGAAGCTGAATACAGGGCTATTGCCACAGCTACTTGTGAAATACAGTGGCTAAAGTACTTGTTAACTGATTTACAAATTGATCATCCTCAAGCTGCAGCCATATTCTGTGACAATAAATCAGCCATCTACCTTGCTGAAAACCCCGTTTTTCATGAACGAACCAAACACATTGAAATCGACTGCCATATTGTTCGAGAAAAGCTTCAATCAGGCCTTATTCATCTTCTTCCAGTACCCTCTTCTGATCAGCTTGCGGACGTCCTCACCAAGCCACTTACTCCCTCCATTTTTTCTCATCTTATTTCCAAGCTGAGCCTACAAAATTTGTATGCTCCAGCTTGTGGGGGGGTAACAGATAGCATCACCAAGCTGCAGCATCATACAGGGAGGTCTTCAGTTAGCTAACACCAGCAGTTCACTTTAACTTGTTGCCTATTGTACTTATTGTTATCTTACCTAAGTTTGTTGTAACAGAACTATAGTTAGTCTGTAGTTAGTTAAATAACAGTTAGTAGTTAGAGTTATATATATTCAGAACTTGATGTTGTAAAAAGATGAATTCTGATCAATACAACAGAAGTTATCTTCATCATTCAGTTCTTTAATACACTTGTTTATTTATACGGTGCTTGCTAATGAAGATCATTACTCAATCTGCTTCAATTGAGGGCTGGGAGCTACAACATATATCCTATACATAAGATGGCCCCAAGAAAGATGCAGCAGGTGGGTCTGAAACCAACAATGGTGAAGAATACGGGAGTGAGGGTCCAAGCCAAACGAGTGAAAGCCGAGATGGGAAAATTAAGAGATGAACAACAACGCATAAGAGAGGAGCAAAGAAGATTACGAGTAAGATTCGGAGAGGTTGAAAGCCAATGCGATCAACTCAAAGAAGAAACTGAAATGATCATGAAGCAAACAACCAGAACCCAAATTAAGGTCGTTCTCATGTTCAAAATATTGAAAGCTCGGGAAAGTGGAGATTCCATTCAAGCTGCTACGCTCACTCAATTCCTTTGGTTCGTTTCTCCAACCCCTTCTCATGTTGTAATGGATTTTTATATTATTACTTAGCATTGATTTCTTGCTTTGTTATCTAACTTCTAAAATTTGCAGTGAGTTTGTTGCACTTGAAAAAGCAAATGCAAACTTGGAAGAAGTGAAAGATGAAGAAGATCCATAGTTAGAAAACAGCCCTCCCCAAAGATGGGAAACAATAAGGAGGACGCAGGACTTTATGGTTGGATTTCATAATTATTATATATATTTAGTATTCTGGTTATGTCAATTTAAGTACGTTTTCTCTGGAACAAGTTTGGTGTGTGCTGGACTTTGTGAAACTATGAAACGTGAAGAATTTGAAGTTCCTATGTTCTACTTTGTTTTCTGTGTACAATGGAGGATGCAATGGATTTTCATAAATAAATAATAAAATAATGTAGTATGTGTTTTATTTAGTAAGCAATTCTTACTTCGCCTAGGTTGGTTTCATTATTGGAGGGAAAGCAAATAAAATCTTTACATGCCTCTGAAACCCTTCCTCAACACCCGGCCCGGCCCATTATGTTCAGTAGATTGAAATTTTTTTAAAATATTTAGAAATATTTAAATTTTAATATTTCAATATATAAGTCAAATTGAACTAAAAATATTTTTTATTTATTAAATAATATTTCAAATGAAGTTCGAATTTCGAAAACTCTTATTCAAAGATCCAAATAGAATGAGTGTCTAGATCATTAAGAGATTTTACTTCAAATATATCTTAAGATTGAATATAATTCCATCTCAATTGTATTTAAATATCGTAACCTTTATCATATTAGTATTCTTACATTTTCCATTACTTGAATGAAATTACAAATATATAATGAAAATTTTTATAGTAAGGTCATAAATTTTGATTTTACTGTAAGGTCAACGTAAAAAACACATGATTAAGCATAAATTTAGAATCATTAAGAGTAAAAAATGTTAGAAGTATAATAAAAATATGATTATCACTGAAAATATTAGTGTCAATAAATTTAAATACATGATAATTTTACTATAATATACGTTTATATTAATTATCGTGTATTTATATATTTCTAACATATTTTACACCTAATAATTTTAGATTTATGCTTAATTATGTATTATTTGCATTAACCTTAACTTAATTATCAAGTGTTTATAATACTTCTAATATATTTTATACCTAATGACTTTAAATTTATGCTTAATCATATGTTTTTTATGTGAATTTTACAATAAGATCAAAATTTATGACCTTAATGTAGAATTCCCTCCAAATTCAACCATTATCAAATGCTTGTTGTAACAGTTTTTTCTTAGTAGAAGGTACTTAAAAATCTTTATTCTTAAAATAAGGGACTTTTATTTTTATATCTTAAAAATAAGTACTCTTTATCACTTAAGTAGTTAATCACCGTGTCAATCCTTGAATTTTCTCTTCACCTTTTTTCTTTACTTAATCTTTTTGCGCAACTTCATCCACAATCCATCTTAGGCTACTATTAAAGGAGTAGAATATTTCAACACGCCATGAAAGGTTTGTAAATTGGGCAAAGGGCTCGAGATAGCTCTTTAACATCGTTGTCTTTCTAGACCCTCCAAGAGTATACAGAACAATGACTGATACCCCACTTTTTTTTTAATAATGAGATATTTTCATATATATTAGATTGGGTATGAGATTAATTTTCGTTTTTACTTTAGGGTTAATGTTGATTCAAAAAAATTAATATTTTAAAGATTCAAATATGAATTTTTCGTTATAAATCGTCTTTATTCAAAAACCTAACAAGACTTTATACTATTGGATTAAGCCTTTGAGTGACAACTCATCTTTGAAAAGCTTTTCTTTAGCTCTTTCAACGACACATCGAATCCAACAACTTTCTCTCGAGGCTTAGGAATATTGCATGAACCCACAACTACTTTTGACCATGCTTTTGATTCACACAAGACAATTTGGTAATGTCGACATTTATATGGAATTGACGTGGTTTTTAGGTTCCGTTTGGTACGTGTAAAATGACTTTCAAAAAATGATTTTTGTAAAATGATTTCTGAAAATTTGATTTTTTGAAAAAACTAATAGTTTTTGTTGTTTGGTTGATATGCTGAAAAATATTTTCTGTTGTTTGTTCTATTAATCCAATATAGATTAGGCTGAGTTTTAGTGAGAGCTTTTTTCTTAAAAGTGACATAGATTTGGAAATAGTCTTCCTCTTTTGAAAATGAGAAGACAATTTTTCAAAATCTTTAAAGATTTTCCATTGACTGAATTTCATTTTCCATTGACTGAATTTCATTTTTCATTAACTGAAAATATTTTACATATACCAAATACTGAAAAATGTGAAAAATATTTTTGAAAAAATGAAATACGCGAACCAAATAGATCCTAATACTTGGTTGAAGAAAAAAATTAAAAATATACTTATTTGGGAATAAAGATTTTAATGTACCCTTGTGCAAGAATAAACTCCTCGTTATAAAGTAGCAGTTACTATTTTTTTTATGTGATTGAAAATTTGCTTTACATTTTATAACTTATGATGAAAAAACAAATGATTTCACTTGAATTAACATTTTTTTTTAATTTGAGAAGAAGAGATTTTAATTTTGGTTTTTGAATTAAAAACTATGCATTATTTAAATTCTAAATATAATTTTTATTTGAGACATAGAATTAGAAGTTAATCCAAAACAAATTTCAAAAATGTTCATTGTGTTGCTTTCATCTTTTTTAGAACAGTTAATAAAAGGATTTATTTTTTTTTACCACGCTCATTATCTTGCATTCAAGTTTTAACACGAAATAAATATGACACAGATAAACTAATTTCATTTAATTTCTAAGTAGCTAGTAATCATTAAAGCATCCCAAATATGCAAAAAAAGAAAAGTAATAATAATTATCGTTTGCAATGAGTAGTGTTTTTTTACGATTACAATGAGAAAAAAATTGATTAGAACAAAAACAATTGTGGCTGCATCCATAGATGAATCCATTGGATAAGCTCGAGTGGGCTTTAAGTTGACCCTCCACAATTCGAGCGCTAAGGTCTACTTAAGCCAGTCTTGGACTTAAACTTTATTAATTATTAAAATAACAAAAATATTTTGCGTTAACATATTTTGTAAATCAAATATAAATAAAATATATTATTTATTAATATAATAATAGTTTTGAGCCGAATGCTCAAACTCAAAGATCTTAGCCCAAATGGACAACCCTATGTGCATTGCCATTTGTATGCTTGGTTTCTATCATACAAATTATTTAATATAAATCTTTCATAATTTTCATTTCTTGTCATTTTTATTGAAAATTTGAATATTTAATCATCAAAAAATAAAGACAAACAAAACAATATAGAAAAGCTGCAAAAGCAAAAATGAAAATTCCAAACTGGAAGATATTACAAAAGATAAAAAACACTTTTTGTCCTAATATAAAAAATTAAAAACAGAGACATCATCTACTCTTTTTTTTATAATAAAAGTTTTTGATTTAGGAAAAAGAAAATATAAATGTTGAGATTCAATTCTTGAACTTATAGAAATCTAATACTTTAGAAATAAAAGCATAATTATTTGAATTAATGTTCAAAATAGAATTTTATTAACACATTTAGCTAGATTTTACTTTTCAAAACAAGTTTTTTGCTTAATATCCCAAGGATTTATCTCAATTGCCGTGATAAAAGAAAAAAATTTAAATTGGTTATTTTTGAGCCAAATTATTATTATTTTTTAAAATAAGCAATGAACTCTCATTTTAATGTAATATATTCATGTAATTTTTTTTTGAAAAAAAGACTAATTTTTTAAAATCCCAACACTTATCTTTTTTATATAGAAATTAATGGTAACTTCATATAAGCTAAATCGTATTTAAACCATGTTTGAAGATGATTATAAAGGAGAATGGTGAGGAAAGATGATTGGTCAAATGCTTGTGTCAAAAATAGAATTTTTTTTCTTAATTTTGTTTTTTTTTTGTTACATTTCTTAATTTTGTTGAATTGGAATTATAAAAGGAAATGACTTTGGTATACTCTTGTCAGTTATCGTAATCACGTCAGTTTTTTTTTTTTTCAATTGAGTTGTGCTCTGGGTTTAATTTTATGACAAAATTAAAGTTTAGATATTATATTGTCAACTTTATATAACAAGAGAAAAAATATACAGTCCAAGGACCCTTATTGATATTAAACTTTTAACAGACTTGATAATTCTAGATACAATATGGTAACACAATAAAAAAATAATACGAATAAAATATACGAAAGTGATATAGATTAAAAATTGGCAAAAAATTATATATAAATATGAAAAAAACTAAAAATTAAATTTTACATTTGATGTATTAATATAACGTTTTTATATTTGACACAACACAAATACAAATTTTATATATCAATTATCAAATATACCCTTAAATCGTTATTTCTATTTTCCTCTTCTCATGGCTTTATCTTTTTGTAATGTTCGTCGTTTCAAGCTCAACAACCATTGCTCAAAACCCAACAATTAATGCAACGATGGTTTTTGTAACGAATAAAATATGAAACAAATGTTATTATATTCGTGTTTGTGTTCATGTTCGTGAGCATGTTCACAAACGCATGTTTGTAAATATTAAATAAACACGTGTCTGTGAACAGTAAAAAAAAAATTAAACAAACAAACTATGTTCACCCTAATATATATGATGTCAAATTAAAAATTCTACATAAATATATAATTTTAATAATTATATAATTAAATAATCTATGAATAAATATGTAAATTAAAAATTTATGATTTTCGAATTGTAAATGAATACTAAGGGTCTATTTGGTATCGTTTTTGTTTCCTGTTTTCTGTTTTTGTTTTCAGTTTTTTTGGAAACAGAAACAGAAAACTGTAAGTACATCAAACAAGCCTAACATGCTTCTACACAATATGAAACATGTTAAACAAATAAAATGCGGAAGCGATAGGATCTAACCTCCAGCCATTGCACTCTGTAACTCTGCTGTTGAAGCAATTGCCGAATCTGACAGTCTACTTTGTGTCGATCACAGACCTTCCAAATCTTCCAAGCACTCAAAACCTCACTAGATGGTGTTTGTATGTTTTTTAGGTTAACGTACTTGGGGACCGGAAGGAGCCCTCCTTAAATAGTAATGAGAGCGTGCTAATTATGGCAATAAAATCACGTTTTAACCATCATAAAATCGTGTTTTAATAGCCAAATATTGAGTTGAGATTCACCGTGAAATTATGGACCATATCCGGAATTGGTCAACCAAATATTTATTTCCATAAATGAGGAGATATACTAACATTCTCCCACTTGGTCCATATATTTCACTTATAGAAGAAACAAATCACATGAATCATGGCGACAGTTCCTCAAGTGGCGAGTATTATCTTCCATGTATTACTATGTAAAAATGTTTCTAAATCAACCCATTTTTACTTAATGAATAAACCTTATGTTTATTCTCGGTCCAAACAACAAGGATATTTCTCAAATAAAACTTTAGTGTATACAAATCAAAATGAGAAACATCATATTATTAATAAGAGTTTCAATTACAATCAAAATGTGGGACCAAGTCCCATTCTCTCTACATGATCCTTAAATTTAAACGGTGGCATGCCCTTAGTCAAAGGATCAGCTAACATCAATTCAGTGCTAACGTGTTCAATGACCACTCTTTTATCTCTAACACGTTCTCTAATGGCTAAGTACTTAATGTCGATATGCTTACTTCGACTTCCACTCTTATTGTTCTTAGCCATGAATACCGCAGCTGAATTGTCACAATATATCCTCAATGGCTTAGATATGGAGTCAACAACTCTAAGCCCACCAATGAAACTCTTAAGCCATACACCATGTGAGGTAGCCTCAAAACAGGAAACGAACTCGGCCTCCATAGTGGAAGTGGCAGTCAGTGTCTGCTTAGCACTCTTCCATGAAACAGCTCCACCGGCAAGCATGAAGATGTAACCGGATGTTGATTTCCGGGTATCAACACAGCCAGCAAAGTCTGAGTCTGAGTAGCCAATCACCTCCAACTCATCAGTCCGTCTATACATAAGCATGTAATCCTTAGTGCCTTGAAAATATCTAAGCACCTTCTTCGCAGCTCTCCAGTGGTCCATCCCCGGGTCACTTTAGTATCTACCCAACACTCCCACAGCAAAAGCAATATCAGGCCTGGTACAGACCTGTGCATACATAATGCTTCCAACAGCTGAGGCATATGGAATGTTCTTCATCTGTTCCCGCTCAAGATCATTTTTCGGGCACTGGCTCAAATTGAACCTGTCACCCTTCACAATGGGAGCTGGGCTTGGTGAACAATCTTTCATTCTGAATCTTTCCAAGACTTTATTGATATAGGCTTCTTGTGACAGACCTAATATACCTCTATGTCTGTCTCTATGGATCTTAATGCCAATGACATAAGATGCATCGCCCATATCCTTCATATCAAAGTTCTCAGAAAGAAATTGTTTCACCTCACGTAGCATCCCCTTATCATTGGTTGCAAGCAGAATATCATCCACATATAGCACAAGGAAACAAATCTTGCTCCCACTGACCTTCTGGTATATGCATTGATCCATGATGTTCTCAACGAAACCAAATGAAGAGATGACTTCATGGAATTTTAGATACCATTGGCGGGAAGCTTGTTTCAACCCATATATGGATTTCTTGAGCTTACAGACCAAATGCTCACCATTACTAGAGGAAAAACCTTCAGGTTGTTTCATGTAAACCTCTTCCTCTAGTTCACCATTGAGAAATGCCGTTTTCACATCCATTTGTTGCAACTCTAAGTCAAAATGTGCAACAAGCGCCATTATGATGCGAAGAGAATCTTTCTTAGATACAGGAGAGAAGGTCTCCTTGTAATCGATTCCCTCCTTTTGAGTGAATCCTTTGGCTACGAGTCTTGCCTTATAACGTTCAATGTTGCCTAATGAGTCAGTTTTGGTCTTAAAGACCCATTTACAGCCTATAGCCCTGGCCCCATTAGGCAACTCGACAAGATCCCATACTCCATTAGATGCCATCGAATCCATCTCATCCTTCATAGCATCGAACCAAAGTTTTGATTCTTTGCTGTTCATGGCTTGTGAAAACGTCTCTGGATCATTAACGGGCCCAATATTGAAATCATACTCTTGTAGATACACAATATAATCGCTAGGAATAGCTGATTTCCTTTCCCTAGTAGACCTTCTTAATGTTGGTTCAACATTCTCCGAAGGATCATGTTGTTCAACTGGTTGCTCACTCAATTCTGGTGTATCCAGAGGAGCCTCGTCTACTGGTAAGTTATCAACTACTTGTGGATCTTCAACGATTGGTTGTTCAATGTCCAGTTGTACTGAAGGGACATTGTTCATGATAACCAATCCTTGACTCGAGGTAGAGGGTTGATCTCTCACAGAAACTAGGTCTTGAGATTGATCGCTCCCACTAACTAAGTCATTTTCAAGAAACTTGGCGTTCCTTGATTCCACAAATCTAGTGCTATGAGATGGACAATAGAATCTGTAGCCTTTGGACCGTTCGGCATATCCAATGAAATACCCACTTATGGTCCTAGGATCCAGTTTCTTTTCCTGTGGGTTGTAAACTCTTATCTCAGAAGGGCATCCCCAAACGCGCATATGACGCAAACTCGGTTTCCAACCTTTGAATAATTCAAAAGGCGTCTTTGGAACAGCCTTGGTTGGAACCCGGTTCAATATATACGCTGCCGTTTTAAGAGCTTCAATCCACAAGGACTTAGGCAACTTCGAGTTGCTAAGCATACTACGCACCATTTCCATCAAAGTTCGGTTCCTTCTTTCTGCAACACCATTCTGATCCGGTGAACCAGGCATGGTATATTGGGCAACAATCCCATTTTCTTGAAGGAACTTCGCAAATGGTCCAGGTGCTTGTCCATCTTCAGTGTATCTACCGTAATACTCCCCACCTCTATCAGTTCTTACTATCTTTATGGGTTTTCCACATTGTTTCTCTACTTCAGCCTTAAAGATTTTAAAGGCATCTAATGCTTCGCTCTTGTTATGAAGCATGTAGAGATACATAAACCTCGAGTAATCATCAATAAAGGTGATGAAGTATTTCTGACCATATGCATCAATGTCTGGACAACATATGTCAGAATGTATGATCTCTAATATGGTTGAACTCCTATTGGCACCTTTCTTAGACTTGTTGGTTTGCTTACCCTTAATGCAATCCACACAAGTGTCGAAATCAGTAAAATCGAGAGTACTAAGTATTCCGTCATTTACCAATCTCTTAATTCTATTTATGGAGATATGACCTAATCTCCGGTGCCATAACGTAGAGGAGTCCTCATTCATAACACATCTTTTAGTACCAGTTTGAACATGCAAGGCGTTATGAGCAGTGTCATTTTGCAAATCAATAGAGAAAAGACCATCACATAAGGTACCATTCCCAACAATATCACACTTAAAATATATCAATACTGATTTATTTGAAAATTGAAAGGAATATCCATAAGGTACCAGCCTAGAAACAGAGATTAAATTTCTCGAAAAACTAGGAATATAAAAGGTCTTTTCCAATTGCAAAACAAAACCACTCCTAAGAACTAAAGTGCATGTTCCAACGCCTTCAACACGCGAGCGCATCTTGTTTCCTGAATAGATGCTCTCCTCATTTCCCACTGGCTTCCTTAGGTTTGTCATACCCTGTAAGGAAGTCGAAATGTGAATTGTAGATCCAGAATCAATCCACCATGTGTTATGATTAACCTCAACCATATTTGATTCAAAACAAACATATGAGAGTGGATTACCTTTCTTAACGAGCCACTGCTGAAGCTTGGCACAGTCCTTCTTCATGTGTCCCTTCTTTTTACAGAAGAAACACTTGGACTCTTTCTTAATATCAGCTTGGGCAGGGATTTTACCTTTTCCCTTGTTCTTGGCTCGATCCGTGGTCTTTCCTTGGCTTGCAAAAAATGCACTCTCACCCGATTCCATAAGCAGTCTTCCCTCCTCTTGAACACACATGGTCATCAATTCATTGATGGTCCACTTATCCTTATGTGTGTTATAGGATATCTTGAATGGTCCGTACTGCTTTGGTAGAGTGTTCAATATGTAGTGCACAAGAAAAGACTCAGACATCTCCACCTCTAGCTTCTTGAGTTGGGCCGCTATATCTCTCATGGTCATTATGTGCTCACGCACTCCTTTGACACTGGTGAGCCTCATCGATGAGAACTTCATTATCAGGGTGCTGGCCAACGCTTTGTCTGAAGTGACAAATTGATCATCTATGGCCTTCAGTAAGGTCCTAACGTTGGTATGCTGTTCGACTGAACCACGTATCCCAGCAGATATCTTTGTCTTAATATACATGACACTAAGGCGATTGGATCGCTCCCAACGTTCATGTAAAGCTACTTGAGCAGGAGTGCTGGTCTCAGTCAATACGGGCTCGTCTTTCCTTATAGCATAGTCTATATCCATGCACCCTAATTGGAGGAGAACTCTCTCCTTCCAAACCTTGTAGTTCTCTCCATCCAGCTCGGGAACTTCTAGGTTAATACTAGCCTGAGGAAACACTGCATATAGAAAATAAACATGCTTATGTATCTAGAATTTTTGAGGCAAACTTAATTATGTCTACCAATGTAAACATATTTTATTAATGAATCTCAGACATAAAACTTGCCTGTGGGCTAAAGTTCTAATTCTAATAGATTTATTTCATAATGATAAAACTATCAAATTATATCATTTCCTAATTCCTGTGGGTAAATTAAGAAACTAATTTGATATTTTATCCTAATTAGTTATAAAATTATAATAAAAATTCCTGTGGGATAAAATTTACTATAACCTTATAACAAATCACAATTTATGTCTAATATCATTATGTGATTTTACAAAATAATTTTACTTAATTAAGGTTGCTGTGGCTAAGCCCTAATTAAATAAACTATAAATCACTTAGACATATTGGTAAAATTCTAAGTTTATTCATATTTTAAAAATTGCAATTAACACAAGGCAATTTTAATTCCAAATAATATGAATAACTTAGCTACATGTGCTTTTAGTATAAAAAATAACAAAATTATACATATTCAAAATAAGCACATATGCACATTCAAAATCAAATTTTCATAATTTAATCATAATTTTATGATAATTTTCACAAAATTATTCAATTTAAAATTATAGCATTAATAAAAATTCCAAATTTATGAAAAATCCTCATAAAATCCAAATAATGAGAAGTTTTCATAATTATATTAATTTTGTGAAAATAATCTAATTATTCATAAAATTATGAAAATTACAGAATTGAAAATCTGATATAAAACTATCAAAAAATATAATTATTTGGCCTAAATTAAATAATTTAAATTTACTTAAATTAAATAAATCCTTAATGTCTAAAATAAACCAAATGACCCTTTTATTTAATCCATATGGCCCAAATAATCAACCAAAAGAGCCCAAAATAAATGGCCCAAAACTAACCAAATAAGGACCCAAACAGTGGCCCAAAACCCGAAGCCCAAAGGTTTTTTTTTTTTGCACAGTGTCACTGCACTGTACAACAGGCGGGCGCGTGAGACTCACGCGCCCGCATTATCTCTATCGGGCGCGTGAGACTCACGCGCCCGCATTTCCTCTCCTGTCGGGCGCGTGAGACTCACGCGCCCGCATTTTCTTCCCTTGTCGGGCGCGTGTGACTCACGCGCCCGAGGCTTCTTCTTCACCCGAATGGGTGTTTTGCAGAATTTTGGGTCTTTTGACCCGACCCGGCACAAAACCCTTCAAACAGTCTCGTTTTTCATGTATTTTTCATCCCTAGAGCTTTACAACAATAGATCTAAAGTATTTGAACCAAAATCACAGGAAAACAGAATGAGTTTTATGAAATCCGAGACTTAAAGTTTCAAAATATGGGTTTTTATGGCTTTTTTCTACAGATCTCTAGCAAGACAGAGGTTAAACTACGGCTCTGATGCCAAATGTAAGTACATCAAACAAGCCTAACATGCTTCTACACAATATGAAACATGTTAAACAAATAAAATGCGGAAGCGATAGGATCTAACCTCCAGCCATTGCACTCTGTAACTCTGCTGTTGAAGCAATTGCCGAATCTGACAGTCTACTTTGTGTCGATCACAGACCTTCCAAATCTTCCAAGCACTCAAAACCTCACTAGATGGTGTTTGTATGTTTTTTTAGGTTAACGTACTTGGGGACCGGAAGGAGCCCTCCTTAAATAGTAATGAGAGCGTGCTAATTATGGCAATAAAATCACGTTTTAACCATCATAAAATCGTGTTTTAATAGCCAAATATTGAGTTGAGATTCACCGTGAAATTATGGACCATATCCGGAATTGGTCAACCAAATATTTATTTCCATAAATGAGGAGATATACTAACAAAAACATGTTTGGCAACATGTTTCCGTTTTCAAAAAATGAAAACGAAAATAAGAATTTCCAAAATTGTTGGAAATAAGAATTTTTTGTTTTCATTGTTTTTGGAAACATGTTTTTATTTCTATTACTGTTCATAAGTAAGTAAACAGAGTTTATATATTAATATAATATTAATATTTTTTACAATAAAAATATAAATAAAATTAAATAACTTTTTAATAAAATAATATTAAATTTTAATATAAAATATTAATTAATTAATATTTTAAAATTAATATATTTATTTTAATATAAAAATTTGAAAACGTAAAAACCAATTAAATATAAATTACATTGAACTATAATATTATAATATTATTTAATTTAAATTTTTATAATAATTTATTGAATATATTATATATTTTAAATAATATCATTTATTTTAATTTTGATATGTTAATAATTAATATTATTATCTAATATAATTAATTTTTATTTACTAAACAATATTATTATTTAATATTATATTCTATCTTAAATTTAAAATATATCACTACTACTATTAAATAATTTAATATTATTAAATAAGTAAATACTTAACATTAAATAATATTATTTATATTCAATATAATATATTTTAATAACTATATAATTTATTATAAATTAATTAGTTTGATATTTTATTTAATAATGTAATATTATTATTACAATTAAATAAAAATTATTATTAAATATAATTTATGATTATTACAATTAAATTAAATAATATTATTTTATTTAATATTATATTTAATTATAATATTATTTAAATTATATTAAATTTTTATATGATTAAATGAAAATATTTAATATTAGTATTAAATAATATAAAATAATATTATTTAATATTATCTACATATTATTATTTAATAAATATATTATTTTTTTATTTAATTTTTTAAATTTTATTTGTGAATTAAATTATTATATCTGAATAAATTTAAATATTTGTTTTTAAAACGTAACACTATTAAACAAACATGTTTTCTGTTTTCAGAAATTGAAAACAAAACAAAACAAAACAAAAACAAAATTTTCAAAAACAAAAAACATAAAACAGAAAACAGGAAACGATACCAAACGACCCTCAAATGATTTATTAAACAAAAGAGTTTTAAACAAATATTAAACGAGTTTGTTTGTGAATATAAAGGATTGAATTATACCTTTGTTCGTGATGTTTGTTAAGAATAATAAATAAACATAAACGAATAAAAATTGAATATATTCAAGAACTGCTTGTCAAACATTCTGTTCGATTACACCTTTAGGTTTTAGACTATTATAAGGTGATTTCCAAATGATGGTTTCAAGGTTAAGCCTTGATGTCGAACCCAATTTTCCAATAGCTCATATGGTACTTCCTCTAATAGTGTTGCTACACCGATCAAGCCTAGAGTTTTTAATGGTCCGTCCAACTTTAAGTCGAAATATCGAAACCTGGTATCTACTTAGAGAAGGCAATGGATATCCTCTTAATGGATATTCAACGTTACCCAACTTGGTTAAGGAAGATTAGGGTATTATATAATTAGATTAGGGTAAGCTCCGAGTAGTAAAATTATTACTTCTTACAGGTTTGGATAGAGTTCAGATAGTTATCTAAGCTACTTGCTACTCGAATTTGATTATAAATAATAATTGTTTAATAATATTTATATTTTTATATATAAATTATTTATTATTAATGTTATATGTAATTAAATTAATTCATTAAATATTGTAATTATGATTTTTAATTCTAATTTATTATTATGAGTTAAATTAAATTTATTAATTTTTAAAAATAATTTATTAAAGATTTTATTTTAAATTTAAATTTTAAAGTCAAAATTTAACTTAATAAACGAGTGTTTCATAAGTTGAAGTAATTAACAGATATTTTTTATATTATAGAGTTAGAGTTCACCTAATACAAATGAAAATAATAAATAATTAATTAGATTAAAGTATTATGAAAATAAATCATATTCAAGTTTAGATATTTTAAAACTAACGGGTATCTTATCAATATATATTCTTATATACAGTCGAGAAGATATTTCGTGGAAAAGACTCAGAAGTCAGAACGTCCACATCCATGGCGCGACAAGTGTTGAAGATCCTGCGATTCTAATATAGCCAACATTGATCAAGGATCAGTATATAAAGATCGCGCGATTCGAATATTACGAACGTTGCTGAAGATATTTCCTCCCCTCTCTTGACTTCTGCTTTCGGCGTTTCACCTATTGTGGAAATGATATTTAAACCTATGACTTGGCCTGCTAGAAACTTGTTATTTAAACCTTGCTAGTGGGTGACATGTCTCTAGTGAGATCATTCTCAATCTGTTTTTTATTGAGAGCTTGAAGCTAAGAGTTATAATCCAGTTTCTATATAAAACATGATGCCAAGAAAGATGAAGCAGATGGCTCTGAAATCAAGAATGGAGAAGAATATGAAAGTGAGGTTCCAAGCCAAAGGAGTGAAAGCAGAAATGGCAAAAAATAAGAGATGAACAACAACTCGTAAGAGAGGAGCAAAGAAGAATAAGTGGAATGTTTATAGAGATTAAAAGAAAATGCCATCAACAGCAAAAGAAAACTGAAACGATCATGAAGCGAACAGCTAGGGACTTAAGGTCGTTCTCATGTTCAAGATCTTGAAAGCCTGGGAAGGCAGAGATTTCATTGAAGCTGCTAGACTCACTCCCTTCGGTTCGTTTCTCCAACGCTTTCTCATGTTGCAATGGATCGATTTTCAGATGATTAATTAATCAACACTAATTTCTTACTTTATTTTTAAATTTTACGGGGATTTTGTTCCCAACGAAAATGTAATTATAAACTTGGCTGAAATGATAAATGAACATTAATCCCCGAAGAGGAAAAATAACATGCAGGCAGACGACAACTGACCAGCGGCTTAGCCCCAACTGCATTTCTCTGTGTAAAAGTTGAAATTATGTAACAGGATGAATTTGAAGTTCCTATTATCATAGACAATACTTCCACATGGAAGAAAGTCAGAATCCGCAGACCGGATAAGATCAATAACCACCTGTGCTTCAAGCTCACGTATCACATCTCTGTGTCCATCATCCCAAGCTAAAAGCAGTCCCAACATGACTGCATGTAACTCAGCAATATCGTTAGTGCAGATCCTTAAGCAAGCACGAAAACCTGCTAGCCAAGCTCCCGAAATCAAATGGATCAAACCCCCAGCTCCAGATAATACCCGGGTTACCCAATGAAGCCCAATCAGTGTTTATCTTGACAGTACCTTGTGGAGGCGCAGACCATGAAATGTTATCAAACGCCACCAATGTTTTCTTGACTCTAGTATATAAGCCAAAGCAAGCTCCGTAGCAGTATATTTGATACTAACTTCCAACTTATCTAGCCCCATTTGCCTGCTGTTCTACGAAGCAAACACTATTTGACATCTCCGTTTCCAAAGCTTCCAGCATCCAGTAATAAACATGCACTTCCACAATAGATCATCATTTGCAGCTCCCATCAAGCTTCCATCTTTTAAAATATCCAACCAGTCACGTAAAGACCAAGTTAAAAATTCAACAATTATACTTGGTCGAAGCAACCGATGCCATACACTACTCAAACCCCACTTGGCCCTTAACAAGTTAGTAAGTAACCTGTCTTTCATCTATCCACGTTAAGTAGGAGGAGGAAGAATAAAATCATGATGCTAAAGAGCGATGCAGATGAATGGATAACAGAGCTGGATGTGCTAAAAGAGTTGGTTTTAACCTACTTCAGAAACAGTTTACAATGTGATAATCGTGGGCCTTTGGTAACAGCTTCTAACGTGGGTTTGGAGCAATCACAAAGAAATCAGCTTGATGGTTATATTACAATCGACGAGGTGAAACATGCTCTACTCCAGATGAAATCATGAAAGGCGCCAGGAGTGGATGGGTTTCATGTAGGATTTTTCCAAAAATTTTGGCAGGTTGGTAAGTCGTCAATTCATGGAACAGTGGATAAAACTTTTGAAGTAGGATCCGTGCCAAGTGAGCTTGACAAAACCTTCGTTACTTTGAATCCTAAAGTTAATGGGCCGGAATCAGTTAAAAGTTTCAGGCCTATTAGCTTATGCCTGACACTGTATAAAGCAATTACCAAGGTGTTGGTGAATTGAATACGACCATATATATTTAGCGGATTTGATTTCTCTTGTACAAGCTAGCTTTATACTAGGGAGACTGGCAGCAGATAATATCATTTTGGCTCAGCAGTTGGTTCATATGATTAAACGATCTAAGCAGAAAGATGGATTGATGGCAATAAAAATAGATCATGAGAAAGCTTATGATCAACTTTGGGTTTTCTGAAAAATGGATCAAGCTCATTATGTATTGTGTGAGGAATACTTCTGTGAGAATATTATGGAATGAGGAGAAAACTGAGTTGTTACCGGAGAGAGGCTTGAGACAAGGAGATCCAGTGTCTCCATATTTGTTTGTGATGTGTATGGAGAGGTTGGGACACTTGATTGAGAATGCTGTCAAAGGCGGAAGACGGAAACCTATCACGGTTGGTAAGGGTGGTCCAAAATCTCTCATCTTTTTTTACGGACGATCTTTTCCTATTTGGCAGAGCTTCTAGCAGTCAAGCTTTGGTCATCAAAAAGGTGTTGGATGAATGTTGCTTATCCTTAGATGCAAAGGTTAATTTGGATAAATCCAAGGTGTTTTATATCACCAAAGGTTGCTAGGAATAATGCTGTCAGTGTTTGTAGCATACTGGGAAATACACGAACTTGTAAGTTAGGAAAATATCCGGGAGTACCTCTTTTACAAGAAAGGGTGACTAAAAAGTCGTTCCAGGAGGTGATAGATAAATCCAAAAATATTGCCAAACCCCTGCGCATTCCACTCCTTCAACTTCTTTCAAGCTGTTTCAACCTGGATCATACATCACACTCATTCATATCCCAAATTTTTAACACCATAAAATCAACCTCAGGTCTGCCAAGCCATATGTATTGAAATCTAAATGGCCGACTTACCACATTAAACTTCCTTACATCATCACAATGTACTAGGAAGAGACAATGATCAGAATACATCCTTGGTAAATGTTGAACCATGCCTTCTGGAAACAAACCTCCGCACTCCTGATTAGAGACCACATGATTCAAACGTTCATATATCCTTGCGCAGCCATCTCTCCTATTACAGTAGGTAAACTTTGGCTCTTTATACCCCAAATGAATCAACCAACATTCATCCATCATCTTATTATATAAGGAGCAACGAAGTGACGATGTAGCCTTTCTACCCAATTTCTCAGAATTGTCTCTCACCTCGTTAAATTCCCCCAGCAGTAGCCATGGTAGCTGTATAGAGTCAGCAAAGGCTTCAAGCTCTTGCCAAAGTTTTTGTCTGATTTCAAAATTTGGACTAGCATAAATAGTTGTCATTAGCTAATCTTGACCACCATTTCGCCTAACAACCACATGTATTGCCTGCGAAGTAACATGTAGCACTTCAATTTGAACATTGGATGTGAAACAACCTAACCAAATTCCCCCCAGCAAATCCATGCCGCTCGGATATGACAGCTATCAAACTTCAACTTCTTCATAACCACTTTAGCATGATCACCTGAAGCACGTGGCTCCACAGCACCATTATCTCTGGCTTCGAATGTCTCGTTAGTTCCTTAGTATTTCTTGGAAGGCCTGCATGTTTCACTAGAGCACTAGGACCCTCGACTCTAATTTTAAATTTCTCGTCCACATATAACAGCCCTCTCTCACCATCCACTTTCTTATACATCATGTGTTTAGCTGACGTGGCAGCAAGATTAGTGGTCTTTTACCACCTTTTACCCTTTCACTTCACCTTGTGCCTCCCTCCCTAACGCATTAACTTTGTCCCCCCTCCATTTGCTCCATATCAAATATATAAATTTTGTGGGATGTCTTCTTCCCACATTAAGCCACGTCACCTACTCCACTTTTCTCATCATTTGGCTTTACTGTTTTTACACTAGGCAATTACCAAATGTGGGTAGAATGATAGTTTCAGTTGGGCTTTTATTACTCACTTGGATTGGGCGCGTGCGATTCCTTCCTGTTTGTTTCACCAGCTAACCCAGCCCCTGTATTTTTTATTTGCCTCATCAATTCCTTCTTTTCATATTCTTCCCTTCTGGCTGAGAAAGTCAAAATTTCATCTGTCCTACTAAACTCTCTTTTCTTCTTCGTCCTCCATGGCTTTTTCTATTCCTTTTATTTTTCAATTTTACTTCACCACTTTCAAAGTTTTCGAAATTCTAAACTCAATGGTTCCACTTTCTTTGTTAAAACAAAAATTCTACTAAGTGTTCTACTTCATTCAATTTCACATTCTTGATTTCATTGGTACAAGATTTTGAGTTTTTCAATTTCCCTTTTTTTGTTTATGAGTTTTTTTAGTAACCAAACAGTCATTGTACCGCTGATAATTTTCAGTTAAGTTTCTTTTCTTGAATTTCATATGCCAATGTTTTAACTGAATATTTGTAAATTACGATGTCACCTTAAACGTTTTTTACTTCCTCAAGCCCCTTCTCAATTGATGTTATTTTTTGCTCCAAATTTCTTAACTATATCTTTTTCTGGTAATTTACATCTTGCCTTTTATCTTTCCCAATGCTCCAATCATTATTTACTTTTTATTTGCCTACTTTGAAAAGACAAACTCCCACGCATCACAAGTGTTTCTTTGTTATTTCATCCTTCTCCCTTGCACTGTAATGATTATCATTTTTTTCCAGATTTCAGTGCAATTGTCTCGATTTTTCCTATCCTCCCTTTGTTTTTTGGTTGTACTTTTGGATGTTGTCCTTTATTTCTTCCCTGATTTTTGCTTCTCTTACTTCCATTTGTTCCTTGATTTTTCTAGCAATAAATCGTTTGACGTACTTATGTAGTATTTGCCATACTTTTTGGGTGTACTCTTTTTGGCGTCGGCAACGATTTGGGTTCGAATTGTCAGCTTTTCATTGCCCCAAATTTCAGTCGTTCTACTCCCTCAGGAGAACCCGAAGAATCGCCCCAAGGTTTTTGCCTCGAGCCAAGCCTCCATTTTGTGTTCCAAGATAGTCTTGTCCCTCCAAACATCTTCACCTCTTCCACTGGCTAATCAAGTATATCCCTTATCTGCTTAAAGTTGATTTGATTTTTGCTTTATTCGTTAACCGCAAAGCTCCTTTGTCCCTTTTCCTCCTTCAAATAGTTTGTATGCTCCTGCAATTTACTTCCTCATTACTGTTCGCCTGTCTACAAACCATGCAATACTCTCTTGCTTCAAGAAAAAGGTGAGCTTCTCCCCTATTGTTCTTCTAAGGAAATCATATTTTGCTATTCTCTTTTATGCATCCTTCCTTTCTTTTCCATTCCCATAAGCTGAGACCATTTAGTTTTGTATGCCCTGATATAAAAAAATAAGGAATAAAACTTTGCTAGATTTTTATTTGTTTATGAAAGGTCTTGACCTGGTATGTTTTTCTTTTGTGGGTATGTGTCATGTTTTGATTGATATTGCATTGAATGACTGATTTCTTTTTTAGATATGATCTCACTTGTGCCCCATCTCTTTGGACCTACTTTTGGATTTTCATTGTTTGCCTTTTTTTTTTGTGCGTTCTTCAGTTCTTGCTGTTGTTGCGGTTCCATTCCAAGAAAATCAAGTGCTTCACACTCTTTTTGTTAATTTTTTTTTGGGTTTTGCCTTGCTTATTTGCCTCTTGATTCTTATATTTTTTTCCCTTTTCACCTGGGTTCTTTCATTTCGAGAAGGCCTGCTGTTGCACACAGGTAATTTTCACATTTTTTTATCTTCTCTATTTCATGTAAACATTCTAGGGAATATTCCATTTTTCCTCTTTAAGAGAATGATTTGAGTTTGAAAGAGATTTGCTGCTTGATTAAGAATTTTATTAAGAATTTTAATAATTTTGTATGGGTTTGCCTAATTTAGCATGTCTGTTTGTTGGTCGGTTAGGCATTTGAACAATTGCAAACCAAAACTAAGTCTGACCATTTAAACAAATATACATCCCTAAGCTTAACAGTGCATACTCTATCATCTTTGCTTCTGATTTTTTCCTTTCTATGATGATTAATTTGTTAGTAAATATGTTCGATACTGTTAATTATATTTACTTTCACTTCAAAGTAGTCAATATAAATTGATCCTATCTCTTGGTGGTTGGGATGATATAATAATTGAAACCTTAAATGTAACCACCACACACACAGACTATCAATATAAAGATATTTGTTCAGGTATAGAAAATAACCACCACACACACAGACATACATCTGCAAAGAACAAGCTCACATACAATATCACACAAAAAAGAATAATGTCTCAGTTGAGGGTTGCTCAAAATGAAACTCACTTAAACCAAGAGAGAAGAATGTGAAACCAATTCAATATTCAAAATTAACTAAAAAGTCTGTAATATTTCAATCTATAAACCATTTTCATGTTTCCTCAATCATATGTGTGTTTGTGCTTAAAAAGAAAAGAGGGGAGCAAGAAAAACAAAAACATTTAAAGTGTACTGTTAAAACACATTAATTTTTTGTCACCTGTGATAGGTCCTTGATAAGTAGTTTTGGCCATTTATATGCTACCTAGAATCTATTTGGTTCACAAGGGGGATTTGCTGGCTAAATTAGAGCCAAGCTCCCACATTCATAACCTTAACACCTTCCTTCGAAATGCCAATGTCACAATTTTTATCAGAAATTTACATGGGGAAACTTGAGCATGATAGTAAAATTAAGATTATACCCCAAGTCCCTTACTGTGTGGAATTGAAACGGCAAGTATGAATTTAGCATGAATGATGCATGTAAAATGTATACTTACCATATGACATTGAATTTGTGTATGGTCAAATTTAACTTAAAATGTTTGCTTTACAACAACATTAAAAAGCACCTTGAAAGTTCAATATAGTCAGAATATATATGCCTATGATTATATTTACCTTCAACCATTAATCTTATTTCATGATGACTCTTACTTCCATGACTGCCCTTAGATACATAGATATTATGAGTTCTTTTGGTTTGCCTCAGGGCAATTATTTGTCAATATTTTGTTGTTAATGCTACCAATATTGCGTTCATATCTCCCAAATATGTAAGGGATAACTAGAGTCTTGGTAGTGAGAGAAAGGAAATGAAGAGAATGGTTTCACCATGTTTGAAAGCTTTATACTGTTTAGAATTAGGTGAACAGGTAGGAAAAAAAGTCCCTCTACTACACTAATTAAAAGCTTAATAAGGAGGTTATTAATTATCTTTTGTTCTTTCCCTTTCTTATTGTTTCAAGACTTTTTTGCATTATTTATAGTACGTTTATGGTTACAAGTTTCCTTTGATTAGTTTTTTTTTTTAAATTGTAACGAAGAAAAGAAAATGGTAGGAGCTTGGGAGGGATTTGCTTGATTGTTGTTTTGAATACACTTCTGAGATTATTTTTGTTGAGTTTTTGCTTACAACCCCTTTTCAACTTATTTGAAGGTGATATTTATTTTTGCTTTATAATTTCTTGCTTAAGATTAGCATGTATATTGGTGCATTGTGGAAGTTCAACGTTAAAAATCAAAAGCTTAGATTGATGTTATTGTATTTCTATGCATCAAAAAAATTATTGTTGTGCTGATTGATTAATTGGAAGGAATAAAAATTATTACGATTTGTCGAAAGTTAAATGTAATCAAGTAAAGAAAGTGCCTCAAATTTGTTATTGTGTGAAATAGAAACAATGACTTCTAAATTCACTATGAATTTTCCATGTTTAATGTACTTTTAACATATAACATTGAATTTGTGTTGCCCTGAATTAAATTTAGTGTTCATGCTTTATAACAACATCGAAAAAATGGCTTGAAATTTCAGTGTGGTCACAATATATATAGCTATGATGATGTTTGTCTTTGATGAATGATCCTGTTGTGAATGAGTCTTTTCTCTGTGGCTTTCCTTATATTTGAAAGAATAATGATTTTCCCATATTTTCTTGGGTCGAATTATTTATGGATGTTTTGTTTGTTATACAACTAATATTACATGTATGTTGCCTGGATATCAAATAGATTCCTTGAGTTTTGGGAGCTATAGAAAGGAAATGAGAACAATGGGGCCATAATGTTTGTGAATGATCCGAACGAATTGCATGAATCTTATTCTTCCTTAAAATTAGCTCATAGGACATAATTTAACAATTTTTCCCTGTGGGCTTGATGAGAAAATTGAAATGACTTGGGTTTTAGAATAAGCTTTTAAGAGAAGCCAGAACAATTTCTGCCATAAGTTGAAACATGTTAACAGGATTTTTTTAAATGTAAAAAAAAAAGGGTAGGGCATTTTAAAGTTAAAAATTTGATTAAATCTGAATGAGCATAATCATAATAATTTTCATCACCATTTACCATTCTGCTCCTTATTCCTAGATTTATAGTTGTGTTAAAGTGAACTCAAACCTTTGTTGCATATTTTCTTGCCTTTTTAAAGTGCTTTTGAAAAGTGTTTGCATTTTGCTGCATGATTTAGAAATTTTTGCTCCTAGAATCTTCTTACTGGTTTGCATTTTCAATCCCACCCTATCTACCCCTGTTTTCCTCTTTATCCCCGCTGTATATATCCTTATTAACAATTTTTTGAACTTTTTAAACTTTCCTTTGGTTAGTATTGAGGAATTTGCGTTTCTAACTTTTTGCCTACTTTTTTGCCCTTTCCTACTGTTTGCTATGTTTCTTTTCGTTGAATAGAAACATGCTTTTTTGTTGGCTTTTTTTCTGCTTACAAAGCTTCCTTATCAAGATGTAATTAAGATAGATTGTTAATTTAGGTTATTTATTTGTGATGGATGCTCGACAACGAAGAGCCCTTAATAGGTATAGAAGACTTGATTATCTTAGATGTCGTACGTTTCAATGTAGAGCAAGTGAACAAGTTCCAATAACTAGGGTTAAACACCATAGGATTTCCCAATCGTTTATGTAGACACCTCATTTTGTCCGGGTTGTAAAAAAATAATAATTTGTAAATTTTTGAATTGACATTTTGAATTAACATCTAGAAAAATTAGGATTAACATTGTTAGGATTATTTAAATTAAAAATATTTAATAGATTAGGATAATTTTATTAATATAAGATAAATAGTAATATAAATTAGGATTTATTAGATAATTATAAATTAAAATATTTTTAGGATAAGATAATTAGATTTTTTAGGATAATTAATATTGAAATTGATAAGATTAGATTAGGATTAACATAAAAATTAAAAAGATAAAATATTAAAAATAAAAGATAATTAATAGAATAGGTTTAGTTGTATTAGGACTCTAACAAGTTTATGACTATAAAAAGGGGTTAAACCCATGACTTAAAGGAGGAGAAAAACAAAAAGAATTCTGAGGAAAAATTGACCAATTTACTGCAATTAGCCGTCAGCTCTTTCTTACACCCAATACTGCAGCAAATAGAATTACCCATTATTATCCTTACTTATCGCCCGCTGCCACCATTACCCCATTGCACTTCTACGGTTTGCTAACCTCAAAACCGAACCAAGTCCCACGTTAGATCATCACCGAACCAATTTCATTTGTTTCATCATCACCGTCCGCTACTATCATCAACGTTTGCTCTGTTTTCACCCCTGCATCGCCCGATCTTCATCAGTAGTGGCTGCACGTTGGCTTCATTTTGCACTGCTTCGAAGATTGAGTTTCCGCCTCTTGCACGGTCAAGCTTCAATTTCGCTCATCGCCATTCCTCATCATACCACGTGAGCTGTAATTAGAAAAATAGTAAGAAGCAAGCTTAGTTTCAACCCCTCTACAGGTTAGTAAAAGATGTTTAATTAGTTAATGGATAATGCATGATTGTTGGGTTAGTATATATGATTAGGCATTAATTGTTTATATGATAAAATCAAAAGTTGATAGTTTAACATATAAATAACATATAATAATTCGTACGTTCATATTTATGGCTAATTGCTGTTTTAATAATGCTAACAATATTAATTCGATAATAATTTGTTAATTAATAATTTGATAAAATCTAATAATTTGTAAAATAAAGAATAATTTGTGTAATTAATTTGATTGGCATATAATATTAGTAATTTAATAGAATTATAAAATATGGAGAGAGATTGAGACCTTTCCGATGATGGAATCTTCGAGGCGATTACGAATGAGTAACACTCGAGGAATTCCTAGGTAAGAGAATTCTTTTAAGTCTATCCAGAATGATGGAAGATTTAAAAGGTATTTTCAAAAAATGAAGGTTAAACTGTATTCTCCAAATAATTAAAAAAGAATAACACGTAAAAAATCATAATTGTAATATATATAATAAACATTTAAGATAATAATTAATAAAAAAACGTAAATTATACAATTAAATCCGACGATGGAATCTTCGAGGCGATTACGAATGAGTAACACTCGAGGAATTCCTAGGTAAGAAAATTCTTTCTTAAGTTCATCCAGAATGATGGAAAATTTAGGAGATATTTTCAATATTAAATACCAATAAGCCTAAAATATTAATAAATAATATATAAAAGAAAAAAAATGATATTTAAAATAAAAATAATAAAAAATAATTAAATAAAAAATAATAAAATAAGAAATAAGAAAATTCTAAAATACTTCCGACGACGGAGCCTCTTCAAGAGAGTCGAATGGTACCCCTTGAATACTCTTGAGGCGAGAAGATTTTTTTAAGAATTCATTCAGAATGATGGAGGATTCTTAATAGAATTTTCAATATTTAAACAATAAAATATAAAGGCCATGTAACTAAGACTAAGTTAAAATAATACAAGATTAAAATGGTACCAACGTTGGGCGTTGTAGGGGTGCTATAACCTTCCCTACACGTAAATGAACTCCCGAACCCAAAACTTAAAATGTAGACCAATCCTAGAGTCATTAGGTGGCCAATCACACCTAGGTTAAAAAAAAAAGATTGGTGGCGACTCCATTTGTTTAATGTCTAGCGTCCTAGGTCTAGGAAACGTTATGACAGTTTAGTCAACATTCAATTGTTAATTTAACTGGTGACTTGGAGACAATTTCATCCAATGTTGATATGCTTTGTTCTGACCAAAATTTAAATTCCTCTTTGATTCTCGATTCTATTCAATCTGGTTATGATGTTGGAAGTTCTAGCTCTTGCCCAAACCAGCATAACGAATCACGTTATGTTGGTGTTGTTGCTGATGTGACGCAAACAATTCTCCTACATAGACCTTCATCTTTGGATCTTCAATCAATTAATCCTTTTGAAAATTGTAAGCTCTTATACAATTTATCCTTTTAGCTTTCCTAGCTCGTCATTCTTGCTTTGCCCTTACATCTATTCCTCGCTTTTTGGAAAAAAAAACCAAAAAATAAGCAAAATTATTGATCATACTTTTTGTATCCCTTGAATTTTTGCCGTATTTTTTTGTTGCAGGTCATTTCTTAAGACTTATAGATTTGGGCGGCCTTGATTATAATTGTTCTTATTGTGGGGCCTACATGTGGTACGAAGAAAGGATTAGAGACTCAAGCACTCGAAATTCCCCCGTTTTCAGCCTATGTTGTAAGGAAGGAACAATTGATTTATCTCCTTCCAAGAACACGCCTACATTCCTTGATTACTTGCTTGATTATAGGAATAAGGGAGTCTCTGCTAGGTTTAGGAATAATATTAGATTATATAATTCGATGTTTCAATTTACATCAATTGGGGGCACAATTGATCACAACATCAACAATAGGCCTGGTCCTTATGTGTTCAAGATCGGAGGCCAAGTGCACCACAGAATTGGATCTTTATTGCCCCAAATAGGTGATCAACCTAGGTTTGCACAATTATATATCTGCAACACAAAAAATGAGGTCTCGAATAGAATTAGAGCAGTTACTTCTAAGGATACAAGAAATTCAATTGATCTTGATGTGGTGAGTGGTTTAATCCGCACGTTAGATGAAGTTAATGAGATTGTTAAAGCTTTTAGAAGGGCTAGGGATAGATTAGTAGAATCTGATACAACTTTGATTGCCTTGGGAAAGGAATGAAACTAATAGACAATATGAGTTACCGTTTGTGTTAGAGATAGATAGACTTTTAGTAGGAGAAGATGAAGGTCCCCAAGATCAGCGTGAGATTATTGTTGAGCATAAGACTGATGGACTAAGGCGTGTTAGTGAGTTGCACCCATCATTTATGGCAATGCAATATCCGCTTCTATTCCCTTTCGGTGAAGATGGCTTTAGGTTGGGCATGAGCATGAAGTACCATGCAATAAATCGAAGGCGTTGTAAAGAATGCCAAAACTTGACCATCATCGAATATTTTGCTTCCTTGATCCAACAAAGATTTTGCACTGGTTGTATGTTACTTAGAAGGGGTAAGTTGGTTCACCAAGTTGTTGTTGTTGATGCTTTCCTATGTGTTGAGCGTATGAGGTTACAATGGATAAAGGACAATCAAAAGCAATTGAGATAAGAGATTTACCAAGGTATTCAAGATGCTGTTAATCGAGGTGATCTTGATGGTCGAACCATAGGAAAGTGAATTATTTTACCAGCCAGTTTTGTTTTAGGACCACGATACTTATTCCAAAACTACCAAGATGTTATGGCAATTTGTCGCCAATATGGCCACCTGGATTTATTCATCACATTTACATGTAATCCTAAGTGGTCAGAAGCTACTAAGGCTTTGGCTATGATTCCTGATCAGAAAATTGAAGATAGACCTGATGTACTAACAAGGTTGTTCAAACTACGACTTAAATGTTTGATGGATGATTTGACTAAAGACGCTTATTTCTGACGTGTCATAACAAGTATGCTTTACTTCCATTACCAATCCTTTTTTTATGAGCTCCCCTCTTTGTTCCCTTATGTTATTATTTCCACAAACCACCCCATAGTTACTTTTCCCTGCTTTTATGCTCTAACCCTTAGGCCCCTTCTTTACCCAAAATGTGTTTAATTGTTTTATTATCTTTTCTAAATGCAGTTGTGTCCACCATTGAATTCCAAAAAAAAGGCTTATCTCACACACACATCTTGCTTTGGTTGCACCTAGATGATAAGTTTGATAACCCAACTCAAATTGACAAGGTTATATCTACATGTATCCCAGGCAAAAATGTTGATCCTATTGGTTATGAAGCTGTTATGGCCTTTATGATACATGGGCCCTGTGGTTTTGTTAACCCAACAGCTCAATGTATGAGAAATGGTAATTGCTTAAAATTTTTTCCTAAACAATATCAAGATGAGACAATTATTCAAAAGGATGGCATGCTGTTATACAAACGAGTACCTTCTCTGTTAGATGCAACTACAATTAAGAAACATAGAGTCATGCTTGATAGTTGCTTTGTTGTGCCACACAATGTTGATTTGGTTGTGAGACACCAAGCTCACATAAACATTGAAATTTGTAGTAAAACCAAATCTATCAAGTATCTTTTTAAATATATAAACAAAGGTCCAGATAAAGTGAGGGCTATTCTTGAGGAAAGGCCTACCATTGTTGGAAATTAGAATCAAGGCAATTCGGTTGAATTTGAAGAGATTAAAATGTTCCTTGATTGTCGATATATATCTGCACATGAAGCATGTTGGTGCCTTTTGAGTTCGATGTGCACCATAAGGAACCAACTGTGATTCAGTTACCAATTCATTTGCCAAATGAGCATTATATCACGTTCTTTAAGAATGCAAACCTTTCAGATGTTCTTAGACAACCTTTGTTAGTTAAAACCATGTTCATTAAATGGATGGAGGCAAATAAAAAATATTGTCATGCACGAATCTTGACTTACAAGGATTTCCCTACAAAATGGGTTTGGATAAAAAGGGATAAAATTTGGAAAAAGAGAGAACGTGGGATAGCCATTAGTTCTAATCAATTTTGTACATTTAGCTGCTGGTGAGCTATTTTTCATGAGATTACTTTTGAATGTAGTCAAGGGGGCCATAAGTAACCAAGATCTAAAAACAACAGATGGTGTTGTCCATACCTCTTTTCAATCTGCATGCCAAGCTCTAGGTCTCTTAGGTAATGATAAAGAATGGCATGAAGCTTTGCAACAAGCCTCTTTGTGGGCAACAGGCTCTGAATTGAGGCAACTTTTTGTGACTTTGGTAATGTTTTGCGAAATCCAAGATCTACTACCTTTGTTTGAGAATAATTGGAGGTTACTTGAAGAAGACATTGAATACAGGTTGACTCATATATTTAGTTTTGATCAAAATCAGATCCCGCAATCAGAATTAAGGAATTATGTTTTGTTGTGCTTGGAGATCATTTTAACAAAAATAATTCCTCACTATCTCACTACAAATTACCTTTGCCATCAACAGCTAGAACAAATGGCATGCCCAGTAGATTATTAATGGAGGAATTAAGCTATGAATTAAACTCTCTGCAGTTTGACCATGCCCAATTAGTTGCAAAGTTAAACAATGAGCAAAAAGCCATTTATGATGTTGTCCTAGCATCTGTTTCTTTAGGGCAAGGTAATATGTTTTTTGTTTATGATCATGGCGGAACTGGCAAGACCTTTTTGTGGAATACCATAATCACAACGATACGATCAATTAGGAAAATAGTCTTAGATGTTGCTTCTTTCGAAATAGCATCATTATTATTACCAAGTGGTCGAACAGCTCATTCAATGTTTAAAATCCCTTTGGACATTGATGAAGTATCAACTAGCCAAATAAAACGAGGAAGTGAGCTTGGTAAACTTATTGAGATGTCGAGTTTGAATGTTTGGGATGAAACACCCATCGTACATAGGCATTGTTTTGAGGCATTTGATAGGAGCCTACGTGACATACTGCTCTCAATAATCAACGGTTCAAATGAACAACCTTTTGGAGGTAAAACTGTGTTGCTAGGTGGTGATTTTAGATAAATTCTCCCTGTTGTGCCATTTGGCACTAGAAGCCAAATTGTTAATGCGTCTATAAGTAAGCCTCCATTATAGAGACATTGTAAGATTCTCTCGCTTAAGACAAATATGAGATTGAGAAATGATTGCCTCGATGATTAAGAGAGAGGTGCCCTTAAGGATTTTGCGCAGTGGATATTGGATATTGGTGATGGGAAAATTGCATCTGTTTCTCCATCTAATGGTGATGAAGGAACATGGATAAACATACCTCCTGATTTGTTGTTACATGATGTTGATAATCCCATTCATGCACTAATTGAATCTATATATGTTGATTTCCCAAATAGGTTTGCTGACTCTTTGTACTTAAGTTCGCGAGCAATCATCACCCTATTTAATGACACAATTGATTTAATTAACACTGATGTGCTTGCTTAGTTCTAGGTCATGCTCGAGTTTATCGTAGTTTTGATTCAATCTCAAATATAGATGGTAATAACCAAAACCAAGATTTATTGTACCTTCCTGAATTTTTAAACACCCTAATGTTTGGGGGTATTCCTAACCATGAACTCCATTTGAAATTGGGCTCGGTTGTCATGTTACTTAGAAATCTAAACCAAATGTTGGGATTATGCAATGGCACAAGATTGATTGTTACACAATTGGCCACCAATGTTGTTGAAGCTAAGGTGATAAGTGGGTCTCACGTAGGTGATAAAGTCTTTATTCCTAGAATATGCTTTATTGAAAAAGATCATAGGTTGCCTTTTTTGTTCAAAGAATTCAATTTCCTTTGCAACAATTTTATGCAATGACAATTAATAAAAGCCAAGGGCAAACTCTTGAATTCGTTGGTGTTTTTTTGCCTAAGCCTATTTTCACACTTGGCCAACTATATGTTGCAATTTCGAAGGTCACACACCATCAAGGTTTGAAGATATTAATTGAAAATACAAATGGTAAACCTAATTGTCAAACGAAAAATATTGTTTTCCCAGAGATTTTCCAAGACTTATCAATGACAAGTTGTCCAACATTTATATATTCATCATTCTTGGATTTACCTTCTTATATAACTGAACATCAATTCGATGATTCTTAAATTGTGTTTTTTTTTTTTTACCTTGGCGATGTATTTACTGACGGAATCTGTTCTAATGAATTATTAACGTTTGTTTCGCATAAGCTTTTTCCATGATATATATGGTTTGGAATTATGATTCTTTACTGTTAAATCTATTTATTAAGTTGTTATATCAATGGATTAAAATTTTTTATCCCCTCTTGATAATTTGTTAGTAAAATTAGATTTCAAATGCAAGTCTGCACTACACATGATTTACCTTTACATTGATTAACTGTAGTTTTTAAAATTCCCTACTGCTTAAACTTGACTTTTATTATTCCTGTTTGAGCCTTTTTTCCTGTTCCTTGCATTGACTGCAATGACTACATACTATGTAAATGTGGTTTATCCAATTTTCCTGGTCTCTCTTTGTTTCATTAATCTTTTCTTGTTTTTCCTTGCTGTGTAACATCTCTTTTCATGCATGCAGCTCAGCATGAGGCACTTGTTGTTGCACCAGTTACAACAATTCGAACTTGAGCAACAAATCAAGGTTCGTTTGGCACAAATGTGGAACTCTATTATACCTGCTCCTGAAAGGAAGTTCATCTTTGTTGAACTATTACTGGTTGATGGAAAGGTTTTTAAATGTTAAAAAACATCTTTCTTCCCCTAACATATTACAATAGTTCTTTCCTTAAGAACATGCTTAACCTTTGTTTGCCTTTTGTCGTTACAGGGTGATGCAATGCAAGCATTCGTTCAAAAGAAAGACTTGCACCTGTTCAGCTAGAAACTAAAGGAAGGAACAGTGTATGACATTTGCGATTTCTTTGTAGGAAACATAAAAAAAATAATTCAATGCAATCACTGTTGAATACATGATCAATTTTAGTCGTCAGACAAAGATGGTTGAAATTACAAATCCCCCCAACACTTTTCCTCATCACTACTTTGATTTCTAGCCTTTTGCATCCCTTCATTCATACACCGACAATAATTTTGTCTTGATGCGTAACACATTCAATTCTTCTATTTCCTTTTGGAATGTGAGCTTCACCTTTTTTCCTTAGTGTATATGTATCTTATTTGCTACTAATGAATTAAATTTGAAAACTTTAACTTGATAACCCATTGTTACTTATATTTGCTATTTATTTTCATAGCTATTCTTTCCCCTCTCGTCAAATTTGACGTAAGTACATTATCTTTTTTTACCAACTTTCTTGCCTTAACTTCCCTCTACAATTATGACTTAGATGTGATTGGTGTGCTCATTGCTATTGGTCGTGTGTTTAAAGGGGTCACACGACCTAAAGATGAGGTCGTTGATAAGCAGAACGTAAAAATAAGAGATCTAAAGGTTGTTCAAAACCCAGACTATCTCTCATAACATATTATTTCATCATTTACTCTACCACACCATCTTATTCTGTGGATTAAAACCTTATGTTGTTTCTGTTTATTTTTATAGTGGTGCCTCAATGAATATAACTCTTTGGGAAGAAAATGCACATGTCCTTAAGCAAGAAAATTTTGTCCAAACATGTTCTAACGTTTTTATTGCTCTTGCTGGAATGACTTCGGAGGTTTCAGGGTAAATTAACAACCAATTTTGTTGTGTCTAAATTTAGAATAGAAAAAACCTTTAGGAATATGAAGGAAAAAAATTGATAGAATGAATAATTATATACCTTTTTAAGTACTAAGTACAAGAAAGAACAACATAGTAGTTGGATTTTTAGTGGTTGTTGTCAAGTTTGAGAATAAGACAATGATTCAATTTTTATTAGTAGTTGTTGCAGTTTGGATGTTAATGTTAAAATACAAATTAGCATTTATAACATTTATTTTATTTTATTTTATTTCATCAAATTGAGATGGACTATCCAAGTTGATAAGGAAATACCAATTCTAAAATATGTGAATATTTACTTATAACATTCACCATCTTTGTTGCAAAACAACATTTTTACTAGACTATTTGTTTAACTTGATGTTTTTGAGTTTCTTTTTGCTTGCAAACTTTACTATTTGTTAGGAAGTCCAATCATAATTTATATTTTAAATTTTGCTTCATTTCACTTAATGTCACTTTAACTCCTTTTCATTTTTCTAAGGATCATTCTAAATTGTTTCTCCTTCCTGCTACTCTATTTGTTCAGGAATGACCAATCTGTTCAGCTCCTCTGCAACTAAGATTTATGTTGATCTGTCAATCCTCGATACAAAGCTTCTCAAAAGAAGGTATTACAAGTGCTAATTAAGATTTCCCAATTTTTTATTTACGGTTGTGTTTTTATTTTTAAAATTGACTATTCTTCTTCCCAAAGGTATAAACCACGTCCGCTCATCGTTAAACCTTTAGATGATCCAACCGAACCACGACGCATTGGATCAAATGATGCCAAAGAAAATAGGATGACAATCGGCCAACTGATGAGAATTAACTTTAAGAGCTCAAAGGTTCAATGCATATTTCCATTCTTTATTTACCTTTAAGATTCATATTCAGATATCATTGTTGCAATTAACTTATCCCAATCTTTTCACATTTTCATGATTATCTTTGTGATCTAATGCATAATTTTAACTTATGTGTTCTTGCATATGGCTTCCATTTTCTTTGGTTGTGAATTAGGTTTTTTTTAAAATAAAAAAAACCTGTTCCAAGGATACTGGAAATAACCAATTCACTACTTAATATTGCAGGATACACTTTTTACTTGCAAAGTGAAAATTGACGTGAATGATGGCTGGTTCTATAATAGTTGCAACCAATGTCCTTGGGCTTGAGATTAATTGATGGGAAATTTCATTGTCAAAACCATAGGGAACAAGTGCCAAGCCTCACGTAAGTTGTGTGTTTATTAAATAATAATCTCCTCCTCCCCCAACAATAATAATAAACTTTTTTAACGAACTTAGTGTTCGCCTGTTTTGAATAAAACATAACTTTTGTTACTTTGGATCTGTAGCTGTAAGATTGCAATGTTGGTTCATGATGCAACCAGTGAGGCAGATTTTGTTGTGTTTGGAAACATAGCTGAGGAATTAATTGGAAAAAACATTGCATAGATGGCTTCAAATGAACAACTTGAGAAATTTGTTTTGCCTAGCCCTCTTAAAGCGCTACTTAACCAAGAACGAATCTTCAAAGTCAATCTAACCAAATATGCTTTTGAATCTGGTGTCCCAACTTTTGCAATCAATAGGACTTTTCTAGTTAAACAAAAAGAAACAACACAAATTCCAGCTGTGGCATCCTCCTCTATTGGTCCAGACCATATCCCTCGACAACCGAACCAACTCATTTCAAAATACCATGGTAACAAGCCAAGTTCTAATGTCCACATGCCTGCCTCAAGTGATCTTTTTCAACATGAACCACCTGCTAATAAAAAAGGAATCAGGTTCTAAAAAAAATTGCATTCTAATTGTTTATTTAGAAATTTATGCACCAAGTTCTCACCCCAATTTTGCGTTCATGCCATTATGTTTCACACATTTTTCCCTTTGAGATTAACCTTTCTTATTTATTTTTGCTGGATTATTTATACTGATCTTTACTTCTTATTTTTACTCTATTCAAAACTTCAAACATCTAATCACACATCAACAAGAAAACTCATCTATACTTCGTTTTTAAACTCAGGATACAAGAACTCGATACAACACCACCACATGATGTTATACCCCCCACTGAGCTACCACTACGAAGTTTGATGTGCAAAAAAATGCCTTTCAAGTTTGAATACTTTTTTACTAAATTAATTTCAACTGTTGATTGTTACTGTTTCAATTTAACTAAGCAAATTTTTGTTCTAAACCATTTCGTCTACTTCTTTGTATATCCTGGCTCTCAAACTATTCTGATTAGCCATGAAAAAGAGATTATTCTTTTTGGTCCTACTGCGTCCACAGCTGAAGATCGTGTCTGCAATGAGCCTTTGTTGAAAAAGCTTAAGACCAAGTTTTGCCATGATTTATATATATATATTATATAATATAATAAATATATATATATATATCATGGTAGAACCTGGTCTTAAGCTTTTTCAGCAAAGGCTCACTGCAGTCACGATCTTCAGCTATGGATGCAGTAGGACCAAAAGAATAATCTCTTTTTCATGGCTAATCAGAATAGTTTGAGAGCCAGGATATACAAAAAGTAGATGAAATGTTTAGAACAGAAATTTGCTTAGTTAAATTGAAACAGTGACAATCAGCAGTTGAAATTAATTTAGTAAAAAAGTATTCAAACCTGATAGGCATTTTTTTGCGCATCAGACTTCGTAGTGGTAGGTCAGCGGGGGGCATAACATCATGTGGTGGTGTTGCATCGGGTTCTTGGATCCTGAGTTTAAAAACTAAGTATAGATGAGTTTTCTTGTTGATGTGTGATTAGATGTTTGAAGTTTTGAATAAGTAAAAAAAAAAAAAGATCAGTATACATAATCCACCAAAAATAAATAAGAAAGGTTAATAATCTCAAAGGGAAAAATGTGTAACATAATGGCATAACGCAAAATTGGGGTGAGAACTTGGTGCATAAATTTCTAAATAAACAATTAGAATGCATTTTTTTTCAGAACCTGATTTCCTTTTTTATTAGAGGTGGTTCGTGTAGATCACTTAAGGCAGGCATGTGGACATTAGAGCTTGGCTTGTCACCACGATATTTTGAAATAAGTTGGTTTAGTTGTCGAGGAATATCGTTGGACCAGTAGAGAGGATGCCACAGCTGGAATCTGTGTTGTTTCTTTTTGTTCAACTAGAAAAGTCCTATTGACTGCAAAAGTGGGACACCAGATTCAAAAGCATATTTGGTTAGATTGACTTTGAAGATTCGTTCTTGGTTAAAGCGCTTTAAGAGGGCTAGGCAAAACAAATTTCTCAAGATGTTCATTTGAAGCCATCTGTGCAATGTTTTTCCCAATTAATTCCTCAGCTATCTTTCCAAACGCAACAAAATCTTCCTCGCCGGTTTCATCACGAACCAACATTGGAATCTTACAACTGTAGATCCAAAGTAACAAAAGTTATGTTATTCAGAATAGGCGAACACTAAGTTTGTTAAAAAAGTTTATTATTATTTTTGGGGAGGGGAGATTATTATTTAATAAACACACAACTTACGTGAGGCTTGGCACTTCTTCCCCATGGTTTTGACAGTGAAATTTCCATCAATTAATTCAAGCCCTTAGGACATTGGTTACAACTATTATAGAACCAGACATCGTTCACATCAATTTCCACTTTGCAAGTAAAGAGTGTATCCTGCAATATTAAGGAGTGAATTGGTTAATTCCAGTATCCTTGGAACAGGTTTTTTTATTAAAAAAAAAACCTAATTCACAACCAAAGAAAATGGAAGCCATATGTAAGAACACTTAAGTTAAAATCATGCATAAGATCATAAAGATAATCATGAAAATGTAAAAAGATTGGGATAAGTTAATTGTAACAATGATATCTAAATTTGAATCTAGAAGGTAAATAAAGAATGGAAATATGCATTGAACCTTTGAGCTCTCAAAGTTAATTCTCATCAGTTGGCGGATTGTCATCCTATTTTCATCGGCATCATCTGATCTAATGCGTCGTGGTTCAGCTGGATCATCTAAAGGTTGAACGATGAGCGGAAGTGGTTCATACCTTCAAGAAGAAGAATAGTTAATTTTAAAAGTAAAAACACAACCGTAAATAAAAAATTGGGAAATTTCAATCAATGCTTGTAATACCTTTTTTGAGAAGCTTTGTATCAAGGATTAAGAGATCAACATAAATCTTAGTTGCAGAGGAGCTAAGATTGGTCATTCCTGAACGGATAGAGTAGCAGGAAGGAGAAACAATTTAGAATGATCCTTAGAAAAATGAAAAGGAGTTAAAGTGATATTAAGTGAAATGAAGCAAAATTTAAAATATAAATTATGACTGGACTTCCTAACAGATAGTAAAGTTTGCAAGCAAAAGAAACTCAAAAGAACAAGTTAAACAAATAGTCCAGTAAAAAGGTTGTTTTGCAACAAAGATGGTGAATGTTATAAGCAAATATTCACATATTTTAGAATTGGTATTTCCTTATCAACCCGATAGTCCATCTCAATTTGATGAAATAAAATAAATAAAAAAGATGTTATGGATGCTAATTTGTATTTTAACATTAACATCCAAACTGCAACAACTACTAATATAAATTTGAATCATTGTCTTATTCTCAAACTTAACTACAACCACTGAAAATCTAACTACTATGCTGTTTTTTTCCTGTACTTAGTATTTAAAAAGGTATATAATTATTTTTTCTATAATTTTTTTCCTTATTCCTAAAGGTTTTTACTATTCTAAATTTAGACACAACAAAAGTGGTTGTTAATTTACCCTGAAACCTCCGAACAGTCATTCCAGCAAGAGCAATAACAACGTTAGAATGTTTGGACAAAATTTTCTTGCTTGAGGACATGTGCATTTTCTGCCCAAAGAGTTATATTCATTGAGGCACCACTGTAAAATAAACAGAAACAACAGAAGGTTTTAATCCACAGAATAAGATGGTGTGGTAGAGTAAATGATGAAATAATATGTTATGAGAGATAGTTTGGGTTTGAACAAACTTTAGATCTTGTATTCTGACATTCTGCTTATCAACAACCTCATCTTGTGTCGTGTGACCCCTTGAGCACACGACCAATAGCAGAGCACACCAATCACATCTAAGTCATAAATGTAGAGCAAGTCAGGCAAGAAAGTTGGTAAAAAAAGACAATGTACTTAAGTCAAATTTGATGAGAGGGTAAAGAACAACTATGAAAATAAATAACAAATATAAGTAACAATGGGTTATCAAGTTAAAGTTTTAAATTTAATTCATTAGTGGCAAATAAGATACATATACATTGGGGAAAAAGGGTGAAGCTCACATTCCAAAAGGAAATAGAAGAATTGAATGTGTTACCCGTCAAGACAAAATTATTGTCGGTGCGAGCATGAAGGGATGTAAAAGGCTAGAAATCGAAGTAGTGATGAGGAAAAGTGCTGGGGGATTTGCAATTTCAACCATATTTGTCTGACGACTAAAATTGATCATGTATTCAGCAGTGATTGCATTGAATGATTTTTTTTTGTTTCCTACAAAGAAATCGCTGATGTCATACACTGTTCCTTCCTTTAGTTTCTGGCTGAACAAGTGTAGATCTTTCTTTTGAATGGATGCTTGCATTGCATCACCCTGTAACAACAAAAGGCAAACAAAGGTTAAGCATGTTCTTGAAGAAAGAACTATTATAATATGTTAGGGGAAGAGAGATGTTTTTCAACATTTAAAAACCTTTTCATCAACCAGTAATAGTTCAACAGAGACGAACTTCCTTTCAGGAGCAGGTATAATAGAGTTTCACATTCGCACCAAACGAACCTTGATTTGTTGCTCAGGTTCAAATGCTTGTAACTGATGCAACAACAGGTGCCTCATGCTGAGTTGCATGCATGAAAAGAGATGTTAAACAGCAAGGAAAAATAGGAAAAGATTAATGAAAGAAGAGAGACCAGGAAAATTGGATAAATCACGTTTACATAGTATGTAGTTGTTTCAGTCAATGCAAGGAACAGGGAAAAAGGCTCAAATAGGAATAATAAAAAGTCAAGTTTAAGCAGTTGGGAATTTTAAAAACTACAGTTAATCAATGTAAAGGTAAATCATGTATAGTGAAGACTTGCATTTGAAATCTAATTTTCCTAACAAATTATCAAAGGGGATAAAATATTTTAATCCATAGATATAACAACTAATAATCAGATTTAACAGTGATGAATCATAATTCCAAACCATATATATCATGGAAAAAGCTCATGGGAAACAAACGTTCATAATTCATTCAAACAGATTCCGTGAATAAATACATAGCCAAGGTAAAAAAAAAAACACAATTTAAGAATCATTGAATTGATGTTCGGTTATATAGGAAGGTAAATCTAAGAATGATGAATATATAAATTGGACAACCTGTCATTGGTAAGTCTTGGAAAATCTCTGGGAAAACAATGTTTTTCGTTTGACAATTAGGTTTACCATTTGTATTTTCAATTAATATCTTCAAACCTTGACGGTGTGTGACCCTTGAAATTGCAACATATAGTTGGCCATGTGTGAAAACAGGCTTAGGCAAATAAACACCAACGAATTCAAGAGTTTGACCTTGGCTCTTATTAATTGTCATTGCATAAGATAGTCGCAAAGGAAATTGAATTCTTTTGAACAAAAAAGGCAACCTATGATCTTTTTCAATAAAGCATATTCTAGGAATAAAGACTTTATCACCAATGAGACCCACTTATCACCTTAGCTTCAACAACATTGGTGGCCAATTGTGTAACAATCAATCTTGTGCCATTGCATAATCCCGACATTTGGTTTAGATTTCTAAGTAACATGACAACTGAGCCCAATTTCAAGTGGAGTTCATGGTTAGGAATACCACCGAACTTTAGGGTGTTTAAAAATTCAGGAGGGTACAATAAATCTTGGTTTTGGATATTACCATCTATATTCGAGATTGAATCAAAACTACGATAAACCCGAGCATGACCTGGAACTAAAGCAAGCACATTAGTGTTAATTAAATCAACTGTGTCATTAAATGGGGTGATGATCGCTCGCGAACTTAGGTACAAAGAGTCAGCAAACCTATTTGGGAAATCAACATATATAGATTCAATTAGTGCATGATGGGATTATCAACATCATGTAACAACAAATCAGGAGGTATGTTTATCCATGTTCCTTCATCACCATCAGATGGAGAAGCAGGTGCAATTTTCCCATCACCAATATCCAATATCCACTCGCAAAATCCTTAAGGGCTACTCTCGCTTGATCATCGAGGCAATCATTTCTCAATCTCATATTTGTTTAAGTGTGAAAATCTTACAATGTCTCCATAATGGAGACTTACTTATAGATGCATTAACAATTTGGCTTCTAGTGCCAGATGGCACAACAGGGAATTGTCTAAAATCACCACCTAGCAACACAGTTTTACCTCCAAAAGGTTGTTCATTTGAACCGTTGGTTTGAGAGCAATATGTCACGTAGGCTCCTATCAAATGCCTCAAAACAATGCCTATGTACCATGGTGCTTCATCCCAAACAATCAAACTCGACATCTCAATAAGTTTACCAAGCACTTCCTCGTTTTATTTGGCAAGTTGATACTTCATCAATGTCCAAAGGGATTTTAAACCTTGAATGAGCTGTTCGACCACTTGTAATAATAATGATGCTATTCCGGAAGAAGCAACAGCCAAGACTATTTTCCTAATTGATCGTATCTGTGATTATGGTATTCCACAAAAAGGTCTTGCCAGTTCCGCCATGACCATAAACAAAAACATATTACCTTGCCCTAAAGAAATAGATGCTAGGACAGCATCATAAATGGCTTTTTGCTCATTGTTTAACTTTGCAACTAATTGGGCATGGTCAGACTGCAAAGAGTTTAAATCATAGCTTAATTCCTCCATTAATAATCTACTGGGCATGCCATTTGTTCTAGCTGTTGATGGCAAAGGTAATTTGTAGTGAGATAGTGAGGAATTATTTTTGTTAAAAAGATCCTCCAAGCACAACAAAACATGATTCCTTAATTCTGATTGCGGGATCTGATTTTGATCAAAACTAAATAAATGAGTCAACCTATATTCAATGTCTTCTCCAAGTAACCTCCAATTATTCTCAAACAAAGGCAGTGGATCTTGGATTTCGCAAAACATTACCAAAGTCACAAAAAGTTGCCTCAATTCAGAGCCTGTTGCCACAAAGAGGCTTGTTGCAAAGCTTCATGCCATTCTTTATCATCACCTAGGAGACCTAGAGCTTGGCATGCAGATTGAAAAGAGGTATGGACAACACCATCTATTGTTCTTAGATCTTGGTAACTCGTGGCCCCCTTACTACATTCAAAAGTAATCTCATGAAAAATAGCTCACCAGCAGCATGTACAAAATTGATTCGACCAATGGCTATCCCACGTTCTCTCTCTTTCCAAATTTTATCCCTTTTTATCCAAACCCATTTTGTAGGGAAATCCTTGTAAGTCAAGATTCGTGCATGAGGATATTTTTTATTTGCCTCCATCCATTCAGTGAACATGGTTTTATCTAACAAAGGTTGTCTAAGAACATTTGAAAGGTTTGCATTCTCAAAGAACGTGATATAATGCTCATTTGGCAAATGGATTGGTAACTGAATCACAGTTGGTTCCCTATGGTGCACATCGAACCCAAAAAGGCGCCAACATGCTTCATGTGCAGATATATATCGACAATCAAGGAACATTTTAATCTCATCAAATTCAACTGAATTGCCTTGATTTGATTTCCAACAATGGTAGGCCTTTCCTCAAGAATGCCCTCACTCTATCTGGACCTTTGTTTATATATTTAAAAAGATACTTGATAGATTTGGTTTTACCACAAATTTCAACGTTTATGTGAGCTTGGTGTCTCACAACCAAATCAACATTGTGTGGCACAACAAAGCGACTATCAAGCGTGACTCCATGTTTCTTAACTGTAGTTGCATCTGACAAAGAAGGTACTCGTTTGTATAACACCATGCCATCCTCTTGAATAATTGTCTCATCTTGGTATTGTTTAGGAAAAAATTTTGAGCAATTACCATTTTTCATACATTGAGCTTTTGGGTTAACAACACCACAGGGCCCATGTATCATAAAGGTAACAGCTTCATAACCAATAGGGTCAACATTTTTGTCTGGGATACATAGATATAACCTTGTCAATTTGAGTCGGGTTATCAAACTTATCATCTGGGTGCAACCAAAGCAAGATGTGTGTGTGAGGTAGCCTTTTTTTGGAATTCAATGGTGGACACAACTGCATTTAGAAAAGATAATAAAACAATTAAACACATTTTGGTAAGAAGGGGCCTAAGGGTTAGAGCATAAAAGTAGGGAAAAGTAACTATGGGGTGGTTTGTGGAAATAATAACATAAGGGAACAAAGAAGGGAGCTCATAAAAAAAGGATTGGCAATGAAATAAGGCATACCTGCTATGACACGTCCGAAATAAGCGTCCTTAGTCAAATCATCCATCAAACATTTAAGTCATAGTTTGAACAACCTCGTCAGTACATCAGGTCTATCTTCAATTTTCTGATCAGGAATCATAGCCAAAGCCTTGGTAGCTTCTGACCACTTAGGATTACAGGTAAATGTGATGAATAAATCTGGGTGGCCATATTGGCGACAAATTGCCATAGCATCTTGGTAGTTTTGGAATAAGTATCGTGGTCCAAAACAAAACTGGCTGGCAAAATAATTCGCTTCCCTATGGTTCGACCATCAAGATCACCTCGATTAACAGCATCTTGAACACCTTGGTAAATCTCTGATCTCAATTGCTTTTGATTGTCCTTTATCCATTGTAACCTCATACGCTCAACATAGGAAAGCATCAACAACAAATTGGTGGAACAACTTACCCCCTCTAAGTAACGTACAACCAGTGCAAATCTTTGTTGGATCAAGGAAGCAAAATATTCCATGATGGTCAAGTTTTGGCGTTCTTTACAACGCCTTCGATTTATTGCACGGTACTTCATGCCCAACCTAAAGCCATCTTCACCGAAAGGGAATAGAAGCGGATATTGCATTGCCATAAATGATGGGTGCAACTCACTAATACGCCTTAGTCCATCAGTCTTATGCTCAACAATAATATCACGGTGATCTTGTGGACCTTCATCTTCTCCTACTAAAAGTCCAGCTATTCCGACACAGACGGTAACTCATATTGTCTATTAGTTTCATTCCTTTCCCAAAGCAACGGAAGTATCGTAATCAGATTCTACAAATCTATCCCTAGCCATTCTAAAGGCTTTAACAATCTCATTAACTTCATTAACATGTGGATCAAACCACTCACCACATCAGGATCAATTGAATTTCTTGTATCCTCAGAAGCAACTGCTCTAATTCTATTCGAGACTTCATTTTCTGTGTCGCAAATATATAGTTGTGCAAACCTAGGTCGATCACCTATTTGGGGCAATAAAGATCCAATTCTATGGTGCATTTGGCCCCCATCTTGAACACATAAGGACCAGGCCTATTGTTGATGTTGTGATCAATTGTGCCCCCAATTGATGTAAATTGAAACATCGAATTATATAATCTAATATTATTCCTAAACCTAGCAGAGACTCCCTTATTCCTATAATCAAGCAAGTAATCAAGAATGCAGGCGTGTTCTTGAAGGAGGTAAATCAATTGTTCCTTCCTTACAACATAGGCTGAAAACGGGGGAATTTCGAGTGCTTGAATCTCTAATCCTTTCTTCGTACCACATGTAGGCCCCACAATAAGAACAAATATAATCAAGGCCGCCCAAATCTATGGTCTCAAGAAATGACCTACAACAAAAAAACGGCAAAAATTCAAGGGATACAAAAAGTATGATCAATAATTTTGCTTATTTTTTGGTTTTTTTTTCCAAAAAGCGAAGAATAGAAGTAAGGGCAAGAAGAATGACGGGCTAGGAAAGCTAAAAGGATAAATTGTAGAACAGCTTACAATTTTCAAGAGGATTAATTGATTGAAGATCCAAGGATGAAGGTATATGTGGGAGAATTGTTTGCGTCACATCAGCAACAACACCAGCATAACATGATCCGTTATGCTGGTTTGGGCAAGAGCTAGAACTTCCAACATCATAACCAGATTGAATAGGATCGAGAATCAAAGAGGAATTTAAATTTTGGTCAGAACAAAGCATATCAACATTGACGAAATTGTCTCCAAGTCACCAGTTGAATTAACAATTGAATGTTGACTAAACTGTCATAACGTTTCCTAGACCTAGGACGCTAGACATTAAACAAATGGAGTCGCCACCAATCTTTTTTTTTTAACCTAGGTGTGATTGGCCACCTAATGACTCTAGGATTGGTCTACATTTTAAGTTTTGGGTTCGGGAGTTCATTTACGTGTAGGGAAGGTTATAGCACCCCTACAACGCCCAACGTTGGTACCATTTTAATCTTGTATTATTTTAACTTTCTTAGTTACATGGCCTTTTATATTTTATTGTTTAAATATTGAAAATTCTATTAAGAATCCTCCATCATTCTGAATGAATTCTTAAAAAAATCTTCTCGCCTCAAGAGTATTCAAGGGGTACCATTCGACTCTCTTGAAGAGGCTCCGTCGTCGGAAGTATTTTAGAATTTTCTTATTTCTTATTTTATTATTTTTTATTTAATTATTTTTTATTATTTTTTTTTAAATATCATTTTTTTTCTTTTATATATTATTTATTAATATTTTAGGCTTATTGGTATTTAATATTGAAAATATCTCCTAAATTTTCCATCATTCTGGATGAACTTAAGAAAGAATTTTCTTACCTAGGAATTCCTCGAGTGTTACTCATTCGTAATCGCCTCGAAGATTCCATCGTCGGATTTAATTGTATAATTTACGTTTTTTTATTAATTATTATCTTAAATGTTTATTATATATATTACAATTATGATTTTTTACGTGTTATTCTTTTTTAATTATTTGGAGAATACAGTTTAACCTTCATTTTTTGAAAATACCTTTTAAATCTTCCATCATTCTGGATAGACTTAAAAATTCTCTTACCTAGGAATTCCTCGAGTGTTACTCATTCGTAATCGCCTCGAAGATTCCATCATCGGAAAGGTCTCAATCTCTCTCCATATTTTATAATTCTATTAAATTACTAATATTATATGCCAATCAAATTAATTACACAAATTATTCTTTATTTTACAAATTATTAGATTTTATCAAATTATTAATTAACAAATTATTATCGAATTAATATTGTTAGCATTATTAAAACAGCAATTAGCCATAAATATGAACGTACGAATTATTATATGTTATTTATATGTTAAACTATCAACTTTTGATTTTATCATATAAACAATTAATGCCTAATCATATATACTAACCCAACAATCATGCATTATCCATTAACTAATTAAACATCTTTTACTAACCTGTAGAGGGGTTGAAACTAAGCTTGCTTCTTACTATTTTTCTAATTACAGCTCACGTGGTATGATGAGGAATGGCGATGAGCGAAATTGAAGCTTGACCGTGCAAGAGGCGGAAACTCAATCTTCGAAGCAGTGCAAAATGAAGCCAACGTGCAGCCACTACTGATGAAGATCGGGCGATGCAGGGGTGAAAACAGAGCAAACGTTGATGATAGTAGCGGACGGTGATGATGAAACAAATGAAATTGGTTCGGTGATGATCTAACGTGGGACTTGGTTCGGTTTTGAGGTTAGCAAACCGTAGAAGTGCAATGGGGTAATGGTGGCAGCGGGCGATAAGTAAGGATAATAATGGGTAATTCTATTTGCTGCAGTATTGGGTGTAAGAAAGAGCTGACGGCTAATTGCAGTAAATTGGTCAATTTTTCCTCAGAATTCTTTTTGTTTTTCTCCTCCTTTAAGTCATGGGTTTAACCCCTTTTTATAGTCATAAACTTGTTAGAGTCCTAATACAACTAAACCTATTCTATTAATTATCTTTTATTTTTAATATTTTATCTTTTTAATTTTTATGTTAATCCTAATCTAATCTTATCAATTTCAATATTAATTATCCTAAAAAATCTAATTATCTTATCCTAAAAATATTTTAATTTATAATTATCTAATAAATCCTAATTTATATTACTATTTATCTTATATTAATAAAATTATCCTAATCTATTAAATATTTTTAATTTAAATAATCCTAACAATGTTAATCCTAATTTTTCTAGATGTTAATTCAAAATGTCAATTCAAAAATTTACAAATTATTATTTTTTTACAACCCGGACAAAATGAGGTGTCTACATAAACGATTGGGAAATCCTATGGTGTTTAACCCTAGTTATTGGAACTTGTTCACTTGCTCTACATTGAAACGTACGACATCTAAGATAATCAAGTCTTCTATACCTATTAAGGGCTCTTCGTTGTCGAGCATCCATCACAAATAAATAACCTAAATTAACAATCTATCTTAATTACATCTTGATAAGGAAGCTTTGTAAGCAGAAAAAAAGCCAACAAAAAAGCATGTTTCTATTCAACGAAAAGAAACATAGCAAACAGTAGGAAAGGGCAAAAAAGTAGGCAAAAAGTTAGAAACGCAAATTCCTCAATACTAACCAAAGGAAAGTTTAAAAAGTTCAAAAAATTGTTAATAAGGATATATACAGCGGGGATAAAGAGGAAAACAGGGGTAGATAGGGTGGGATTGAAAATGCAAACCAGTAAGAAGATTCTAGGAGCAAAAATTTCTAAATCATGCAGCAAAATGCAAACACTTTTCAAAAGCACTTTAAAAAGGCAAGAAAATATGCAACAAAGGTTTGAGTTCACTTTAACACAACTATAAATCTAGGAATAAGGAGCAGAATGGTAAATGGTGATGAAAATTATTATGATTATGCTCATTCAGATTTAATCAAATTTTTAACTTTAAAATGCCCTACCCTTTTTTTTTTACATTTAAAAAAATCCTGTTAACATGTTTCAACTTATGGCAGAAATTGTTCTGGCTTCTCTTAAAAGCTTATTCTAAAACCCAAGTCATTTCAATTTTCTCATCAAGCCCACAGGGAAAAATTGTTAAATTATGTCCTATGAGCTAATTTTAAGGAAGAATAAGATTCATGCAATTCGTTCGGATCATTCACAAACATTATGGCCCCATTGTTCTCATTTCCTTTCTATAGCTCCCAAAACTCAAGGAATCTATTTGATATCCAGGCAACATACATGTAATATTAGTTGTATAACAAACAAAACATCCATAAATAATTCGACCCAAGAAAATATGGGAAAATCATTATTCTTTCAAATATAAGGAAAGCCACAGAGAAAAGACTCATTCACAACAGGATCATTCATCAAAGACAAACATCATCATAGCTATATATATTGTGACCACACTGAAATTTCAAGCCATTTTTTCGATGTTGTTATAAAGCATGAACACTAAATTTAATTCAGGGCAACACAAATTCAATGTTATATGTTAAAAGTACATTAAACATGGAAAATTCATAGTGAATTTAGAAGTCATTGTTTCTATTTCACACAATAACAAATTTGAGGCACTTTCTTTACTTGATTACATTTAACTTTCGACAAATCGTAATAATTTTTATTCCTTCCAATTAATCAATCAGCACAACAATAATTTTTTTGATGCATAGAAATACAATAACATCAATCTAAGCTTTTGATTTTTAACGTTGAACTTCCACAATGCACCAATATACATGCTAATCTTAAGCAAGAAATTATAAAGCAAAAATAAATATCACCTTCAAATAAGTTGAAAAGGGGTTGTAAGCAAAAACTCAACAAAAATAATCTCAGAAGTGTATTCAAAACAACAATCAAGCAAATCCCTCCCAAGCTCCTACCATTTTCTTTTCTTCGTTACAATTTAAAAAAAAAAACTAATCAAAGGAAACTTGTAACCATAAACGTACTATAAATAATGCAAAAAAGTCTTGAAACAATAAGAAAGGGAAAGAACAAAAGATAATTAATAACCTCCTTATTAAGCTTTTAATTAGTGTAGTAGAGGGACTTTTTTTCCTACCTGTTCACCTAATTCTAAACAGTATAAAGCTTTCAAACATGGTGAAACCATTCTCTTCATTTCCTTTCTCTCACTACCAAGACTCTAGTTATCCCTTACATATTTGGGAGATATGAACGCAATATTGGTAGCATTAACAACAAAATATTGACAAATAATTGCCCTGAGGCAAACCAAAAGAACTCATAATATCTATGTATCTAAGGGCAGTCATGGAAGTAAGAGTCATCATGAAATAAGATTAATGGTTGAAGGTAAATATAATCATAGGCATATATATTCTGACTATATTGAACTTTCAAGGTGCTTTTTAATGTTGTTGTAAAGCAAACATTTTAAGTTAAATTTGACCATACACAAATTCAATGTCATATGGTAAGTATACATTTTACATGCATCATTCATGCTAAATTCATACTTGCCGTTTCAATTCCACACAGTAAGGGACTTGGGGTATAATCTTAATTTTACTATCATGCTCAAGTTTCCCCATGTAAATTTCTGATAAAAATTGTGACATTGGCATTTCGAAGGAAGGTGTTAAGGTTATGAATGTGGGAGCTTGGCTCTAATTTAGCCAGCAAATCCCCCTTGTGAACCAAATAGATTCTAGGTAGCATATAAATGGCCAAAACTACTTATCAAGGACCTATCACAGGTGACAAAAAATTAATGTGTTTTAACAGTACACTTTAAATGTTTTTGTTTTTCTTGCTCCCCTCTTTTCTTTTTAAGCACAAACACACATATGATTGAGGAAACATGAAAATGGTTTATAGATTGAAATATTACAGACTTTTTAGTTAATTTTGAATATTGAATTGGTTTCACATTCTTCTCTCTTGGTTTAAGTGAGTTTCATTTTGAGCAACCCTCAACTGAGACATTATTCTTTTTTGGTGTGATATTGTATGTGAGCTTGTTCTTTGCAGATGTATGTCTGTGTGTGTGGTGGTTATTTTCTATACCTGAACAAATATCTTTATATTGATAGTCTGTGTGTGTGGTGGTTACATTTAAGGTTTCAATTATTATATCATCCCAACCACCAAGAGATAGGATCAATTTATATTGACTACTTTGAAGTGAAAGTAAATATAATTAACAGTATCGAACATATTTACTAACAAATTAATCATCATAGAAAGGAAAAAATCAGAAGCAAAGATGATAGAGTATGCACTGTTAAGCTTAGGGATGTATATTTGTTTAAATGGTCAGACTTAGTTTTGGTTTGCAATTGTTCAAATGCCTAACCGACCAACAAACAGACATGCTAAATTAGGCAAACCCATACAAAATTATTAAAATTCTTAATAAAATTCTTAATCAAGCAGCAAATCTCTTTCAAACTCAAATCATTCTCTTAAAGAGGAAAAATGGAATATTCCCTAGAATGTTTACATGAAATAGAGAAGATAAAAAAATGTGAAAATTACCTGTGTGCAACAGCAGGCCTTCTCGAAATGAAAGAACCCAGGTGAAAAGGGAAAAAAATATAAGAATCAAGAGGCAAATAAGCAAGGCAAAACCCAAAAAAAAATTAACAAAAAGAGTGTGAAGCACTTGATTTTCTTGGAATGGAACCGCAACAACAGCAAGAACTGAAGAACGCACAAAAAAAAAAGGCAAACAATGAAAATCCAAAAGTAGGTCCAAAGAGATGGGGCACAAGTGAGATCATATCTAAAAAAGAAATCAGTCATTCAATGCAATATCAATCAAAACATGACACATACCCACAAAAGAAAAACATACCAGGTCAAGACCTTTCATAAACAAATAAAAATCTAGCAAAGTTTTATTCCTTATTTTTTTATATCAGGGCATACAAAACTAAATGGTCTCAGCTTATGGGAATGGAAAAGAAAGGAAGGATGCATAAAAGAGAATAGCAAAATATGATTTCCTTAGAAGAACAATAGGGGAGAAGCTCACCTTTTTCTTGAAGCAAGAGAGTATTGCATGGTTTGTAGACAGGCGAACAGTAATGAGGAAGTAAATTGCAGGAGCATACAAACTATTTGAAGGAGGAAAAGGGACAAAGGAGCTTTGCGGTTAACGAATAAAGCAAAAATCAAATCAACTTTAAGCAGATAAGGGATATACTTGATTAGCCAGTGGAAGAGGTGAAGATGTTTGGAGGGACAAGACTATCTTGGAACACAAAATGGAGGCTTGGCTCGAGGCAAAAACCTTGGGGCGATTCTTCGGGTTCTCCTGAGGGAGTAGAACGACTGAAATTTGGGGCAATGAAAAGCTGACAATTCGAACCCAAATCGTTGCCGACGCCAAAAAGAGTACACCCAAAAAGTATGGCAAATACTACATAAGTACGTCAAACGATTTATTGCTAGAAAAATCAAGGAACAAATGGAAGTAAGAGAAGCAAAAATCAGGGAAGAAATAAAGGACAACATCCAAAAGTACAACCAAAAAACAAAGGGAGGATAGGAAAAATCGAGACAATTGCACTGAAATCTGGAAAAAAATGATAATCATTACAGTGCAAGGGAGAAGGATGAAATAACAAAGAAACACTTGTGATGCGTGGGAGTTTGTCTTTTCAAAGTAGGCAAATAAAAAGTAAATAATGATTGGAGCATTGGGAAAGATAAAAGGCAAGATGTAAATTACCAGAAAAAGATATAGTTAAGAAATTTGGAGCAAAAAATAACATCAATTGAGAAGGGGCTTGAGGAAGTAAAAAACGTTTAAGGTGACATCGTAATTTACAAATATTCAGTTAAAACATTGGCATATGAAATTCAAGAAAAGAAACTTAACTGAAAATTATCAGCGGTACAATGACTGTTTGGTTACTAAAAAAACTCATAAACAAAAAAAGGGAAATTGAAAAACTCAAAATCTTGTACCAATGAAATCAAGAATGTGAAATTGAATGAAGTAGAACACTTAGTAGAATTTTTTTTTTAACAAAGAAAGTGGAACCATTGAGTTTAGAATTTCGAAAACTTTGAAAGTGGTGAAGTAAAATTGAAAAATAAAAGGAATAGAAAAAGCCATGGAGGACGAAGAAGAAAAGAGAGTTTAGTAGGACAGATGAAATTTTGACTTTCTCAGCCAGAAGGGAAGAATATGAAAAGAAGGAATTGATGAGGCAAATAAAAAATACAGGGGCTGGGTTAGCTGGTGAAACAAACAGGAAGGAATCGCACGCGCCCAATCCAAGTGAGTAATAAAAGCCCAACTGAAACTATCATTCTACCCACATTTGGTAATTGCCTAGTGTAAAAACAGTAAAGCCAAATGATGAGAAAAGTGGAGTAGGTGACGTGGCTTAATGTGGGAAGAAGACATCCCACAAAATTTATATATTTGATATGGAGCAAATGGAGGGGGGACAAAGTTAATGCGTTAGGGAGGGAGGCACAAGGTGAAGTGAAAGGGTAAAAGGTGGTAAAAGACCACTAATCTTGCTGCCACGTCAGCTAAACACATGATGTATAAGAAAGTGGATGGTGAGAGAGGGCTGTTATATGTGGACGAGAAATTTAAAATTAGAGTCGAGGGTCCTAGTGCTCTAGTGAAACATGCAGGCCTTCCAAGAAATACTAAGGAACTAACGAGACATTCGAAGCCAGAGATAATGGTGCTGTGGAGCCACGTGCTTCAGGTGATCATGCTAAAGTGGTTATGAAGAAGTTGAAGTTTGATAGCTGTCATATCCGAGCGGCATGGATTTGCTGGGGGGAATTTGGTTAGGTTGTTTCACATCCAATGTTCAAATTGAAGTGCTACATGTTACTTCGCAGGCAATACATGTGGTTGTTAGGCGAAATGGTGGTCAAGATTAGCTAATGACAACTATTTATGCTAGTCCAAATTTTGAAATCAGACAAAAACTTTGGCAAGAGCTTGAAGCCTTTGCTGACTCTATACAGCTACCATGGCTACTGCTGGGGGAATTTAACGAGGTGAGAGACAATTCTGAGAAATTGGGTAGAAAGGCTACATCGTCACTTCGTTGCTCCTTATATAATAAGATGATGGATGAATGTTGGTTGATTCATTTGGGGTATAAAGAGCCAAAGTTTACCTACTGTAATAGGAGAGATGGCTGCGCAAGGATATATGAACGTTTGAATCATGTGGTCTCTAATCAGGAGTGCGGAGGTTTGTTTCCAGAAGGCATGGTTCAACATTTACCAAGGATGTATTCTGATCATTGTCTCTTCCTAGTACATTGTGATGATGTAAGGAAGTTTAATGTGGTAAGTCGGCCATTTAGATTTCAATACATATGGCTTGGCAGACCTGAGGTTGATTTTATGGTGTTAAAAATTTGGGATATGAATGAGTGTGATGTATGATCCAGGTTGAAACAGCTTGAAAGAAGTTGAAGGAGTGGAATGCGCAGGGGTTTGGCAATATTTTTGGATTTATCTATCACCTCCTGGAACGACTTTTTAGTCACCCTTTCTTGTAAAAGAGGTACTCCCGGATATTTTCCTAACTTACAAGTTCGTGTATTTCCCAGTATGCTACAAACACTGACAGCATTATTCCTAGCAACCTTTGGTGATATAAAACACCTTGGATTTATCCAAATTAACCTTTGCATCTAAGGATAAGCAACATTCATCCAACACCTTTTTGATGACCAAAGCTTGACTGCTAGAAGCTCTGCCAAATAGGAAAAGATCGTCCGTAAAAAAAGATGAGAGATTTTGGACCACCCTTACCAACCGTGATAGGTTTCCGTCTTCCGCCTTTGACAGCATTCTCAATCAAGTGTCCCAACCTCTCCATACACATCACAAACAAATATGGAGACACTGGATCTCCTTGTCTCAAGCCTCTCTCCGGTAACAACTCAGTTTTCTCCTCATTCCATAATATTCTCACAGAAGTATTCCTCACACAATACATAATGAGCTTGATCCATTTTTCAGAAAACCCAAAGTTGATCATAAGCTTTCTCATGATCTATTTTTATTGCCATCAATCCATCTTTCTGCTTAGATCGTTTAATCATATGAACCAACTGCTGAGCCAAAATGATATTATCTGCTGCCAGTCTCCCTAGTATAAAGCTAGCTTGTACAAGAGAAATCAAATCCGCTAAATATATATGGTCGTATTCAATTCACCAACACCTTGGTAATTGCTTTATACAGTGTCAGGCATAAGCTAATAGGCCTGAAACTTTTAACTGATTCCGGCCCATTAACTTTAGGATTCAAAGTAACGAAGGTTTTGTCAAGCTCACTTGGCACGGATCCTACTTCAAAAGTTTTATCCACTGTTCCATGAATTGACGACTTACCAACCTGCCAAAATTTTTGGAAAAATCCTACATGAAACCCATCCACTCCTGGCGCCTTTCATGATTTCATCTGGAGTAGAGCATGTTTCACCTCGTCGATTGTAATATAACCATCAAGCTGATTTCTTTGTGATTGCTCCAAACCCACGTTAGAAGCTGTTACCAAAGGCCCACGATTATCACATTGTAAACTGTTTCTGAAGTAGGTTAAAACCAACTCTTTTAGCACATCCAGCTCTGTTATCCATTCATCTGCATCGCTCTTTAGCATCATGATTTTATTCTTCCTCTCCTACTTAACGTGGATAGATGAAAGACAGGTTACTTACTAACTTGTTAAGGGCCAAGTGGGGTTTGAGTAGTGTATGGCATCGGTTGCTTCGACCAAGTATAATTGTTGAATTTTTAACTTGGTCTTTACGTGACTGGTTGGATATTTTAAAAGATGGAAGCTTGATGGGAGCTGCAAATGATGATCTATTGTGGAAGTGCATGTTTATTACTGGATGCTGGAAGCTTTGGAAACGGAGATGTCAAATAGTGTTTGCTTCGTAGAACAGCAGGCAAATGGGGCTAGATAAGTTGGAAGTTAGTATCAAATATACTGCTACGGAGCTTGCTTTGGCTTATATACTAGAGTCAAGAAAACATTGGTGGCGTTTGATAACATTTCATGGTCTGCGCCTCCACAAGGTACTGTCAAGATAAACACTGATTGGGCTTCATTGGGTAACCCGGGTATTATCTGGAGCTGGGGGTTTGATCCATTTGATTTCGGGAGCTTGGCTAGCAGGTTTTCGTGCTTGCTTAAGGATCTGCACTAACGATATTGCTGAGTTACATGCAGTCATGTTGGGACTGCTTTTAGCTTGGGATGATGGACACAGAGATGTGATACGTGAGCTTGAAGCACAGGTGGTTATTGATCTTATCCGGTCTGCGGATTCTGACTTTCTTCCATGTGGAAGTATTGTCTATGATAATAGGAACTTCAAATTCATCCTGTTACATAATTTCAACTTTTACACAGAGAAATGCAGTTGGGGCTAAGCCGCTGGTCAGTTGTCGTCTGCCTGCATGTTATTTTTCCTCTTCGGGGATTAATGTTCATTTATCATTTCAGCCAAGTTTATAATTACATTTTCGTTGGGAACAAAATCCCCGTAAAATTTAAAAATAAAGTAAGAAATTAGTGTTGATTAATTAATCATCTGAAAATCGATCCATTGCAACATGAGAAAGCGTTGGAGAAACGAACCGAAGGGAGTGAGTCTAGCAGCTTCAATGAAATCTCTGCCTTCCCAGGCTTTCAAGATCTTGAACATGAGAACGACCTTAAGTCCCTAGCTGTTCGCTTCATGATCGTTTCAGTTTTCTTTTGCTGTTGATGGCATTTTCTTTTAATCTCTATAAACATTCCACTTATTCTTCTTTGCTCCTCTCTTACGAGTTGTTGTTCATCTCTTATTTTTTGCCATTTCTGCTTTCACTCCTTTGGCTTGGAACCTCACTTTCATATTCTTCTCCATTCTTGATTTCAGAGCCATCTGCTTCATCTTTCTTGGCATCATGTTTTATATAGAAACTGGATTATAACTCTTAGCTTCAAGCTCTCAATAAAAAACAGATTGAGAATGATCTCACTAGAGACATGTCACCCACTAGCAAGGTTTAAATAACAAGTTTCTAGCAGGCCAAGTCATAGGTTTAAATATCATTTCCACAATAGGTGAAACGCCGAAAGCAGAAGTCAAGAGAGGGGAGGAAATATCTTCAGCAACGTTCGTAATATTCGAATCGCGCGATCTTTATATACTGATCCTTGATCAATGTTGGCTATATTAGAATCGCAGGATCTTCAACACTTGTCGCGCCATGGATGTGGACGTTCTGACTTCTGAGTCTTTTCCACGAAATATCTTCTCGACTGTATATAAGAATATATATTGATAAGATACCCGTTAGTTTTAAAATATCTAAACTTGAATATGATTTATTTTCATAATACTTTAATCTAATTAATTATTTATTATTTTCATTTGTATTAGGTGAACTCTAACTCTATAATATAAAAAATATCTGTTAATTACTTCAACTTATGAAACACTCGTTTATTAAGTTAAATTTTGACTTTAAAATTTAAATTTAAAATAAAATCTTTAATAAATTATTTTTAAAAATTAATAAATTTAATTTAACTCATAATAATAAATTAGAATTAAAAATCATAATTACAATATTTAATGAATTAATTTAATTACATATAACATTAATAATAAATAATTTATATATAAAAATATAAATATTATTAAACAATTATTATTTATAATCAAATTCGAGTAGCAAGTAGCTTAGATAACTATCTGAACTCTATCCAAACCTGTAAGAAGTAATAATTTTACTACTCGGAGCTTACCCTAATCTAATTATATAATACCCTAATCTTCCTTAACCAAGTTGGGTAACGTTGAATATCCATTAAGAGGATATCCATTGCCTTCTCTAAGTAGATACCAGGTTTCGATATTTCGACTTAAAGTTGGACGGACCATTAAAAACTCTAGGCTTGATCGGTGTAGCAACACTATTAGAGGAAGTACCATATGAGCTATTGGAAAATTGGGTTCGACATCAAGGCTTAACCTTGAAACCATCATTTGGAAATCACCTTATAATAGTCTAAAACCTAAAGGTGTAATCGAACAGAATGTTTGACAAGCAGTTCTTGAATATATTCAATTTTTATTCGTTTATGTTTATTTATTATTCTTAACAAACATCACGAACAAAGGTATAATTCAATCCTTTATATTCACAAACAAACTCGTTTAATATTTGTTTAAAACTCTTTTGTTTAATAAATCATTTGAGGGTCGTTTGGTATCGTTTCCTGTTTTCTGTTTTATGTTTTTTGTTTTTGAAAATTTTGTTTTTGTTTTGTTTTGTTTTGTTTTCAATTTCTGAAAACAGAAAACATGTTTGTTTAATAGTGTTACGTTTTAAAAACAAATATTTAAATTTATTCAGATATAATAATTTAATTCACAAATAAAATTTAAAAAATTAAATAAAAAAAAATATATTTATTAAATAATAATATGTAGATAATATTAAATAATATTATTTTATATTATTTAATACTAATATTAAATATTTTCATTTAATCATATAAAAATTTAATATAATTTAAATAATATTATAATTAAATATAATATTAAATAAAATAATATTATTTAATTTAATTGTAATAATCATAAATTATATTTAATAATAATTTTTATTTAATTGTAATAATAATATTACATTATTAAATAAAATATCAAACTAATTAATTTATAATAAATTATATAGTTATTAAAATATATTATATTGAATATAAATAATATTATTTAATGTTAAGTATTTACTTATTTAATAATATTAAATTATTTAATAGTAGTAGTGATATATTTTAAATTTAAGATAGAATATAATATTAAATAATAATATTGTTTAGTAAATAAAAATTAATTATATTAGATAATAATATTAATTATTAACATATCAAAATTAAAATAAATGATATTATTTAAAATATATAATATATTCAATAAATTATTATAAAAATTTAAATTAAATAATATTATAATATTATAGTTCAATGTAATTTATATTTAATTGGTTTTTACGTTTTCAAATTTTTATATTAAAATAAATATATTAATTTTAAAATATTAATTAATTAATATTTTATATTAAAATTTAATATTATTTTATTAAAAAGTTATTTAATTTTATTTATATTTTTATTGTAAAAAATATTAATATTATATTAATATATAAACTCTGTTTACTTACTTATGAACAGTAATAGAAATAAAAACATGTTTCCAAAAACAATGAAAACAAAAAATTCTTATTTCCAACAATTTTGGAAATTCTTATTTTCGTTTTCATTTTTTGAAAACGGAAACATGTTGCCAAACATGTTTTTGTTAGTATATCTCCTCATTTATGGAAATAAATATTTGGTTGACCAATTCCGGATATGGTCCATAATTTCACGGTGAATCTCAACTCAATATTTGGCTATTAAAACACGATTTTATGATGGTTAAAACGTGATTTTATTGCCATAATTAGCACGCTCTCATTACTATTTAAGGAGGGCTCCTTCCGGTCCCCAAGTACGTTAACCTAAAAAAACATACAAACACCATCTAGTGAGGTTTTGAGTGCTTGGAAGATTTGGAAGGTCTGTGATCGACACAAAGTAGACTGTCAGATTCGGCAATTGCTTCAACAGCAGAGTTACAGAGTGCAATGGCTGGAGGTTAGATCCTATCGCTTCCGCATTTTATTTGTTTAACATGTTTCATATTGTGTAGAAGCATGTTAGGCTTGTTTGATGTACTTACATTTGGCATCAGAGCCGTAGTTTAACCTCTGTCTTGCTAGAGATCTGTAGAAAAAAGCCATAAAAACCCATATTTTGAAACTTTAAGTCTCGGATTTCATAAAACTCATTCTGTTTTCCTGTGATTTTGGTTCAAATACTTTAGATCTATTGTTGTAAAGCTCTAGGGATGAAAAATACATGAAAAACGAGACTGTTTGAAGGGTTTTGTGCCGGGTCGGGTCAAAAGACCCAAAATTCTGCAAAACACCCATTCGGGTGAAGAAGAAGCCTCGGGCGCGTGAGTCACACGCGCCCGACAAGGGAAGAAAATGCGGGCGCGTGAGTCTCACGCGCCCGACAGGAGAGGAAATGCGGGCGCGTGAGTCTCACGCGCCCGATAGAGATAATGCGGGCGCGTGAGTCTCACGCGCCCGCCTGTTGTACAGTGCAGTGACACTGTGCAAAAAAAAAAAACCTTTGGGCTTCGGGTTTTGGGCCACTGTTTGGGTCCTTATTTGGTTAGTTTTGGGCCATTTATTTTGGGCTCTTTTGGTTGATTATTTGGGCCATATGGATTAAATAAAAGGGTCATTTGGTTTATTTTAGACATTAAGGATTTATTTAATTTAAGTAAATTTAAATTATTTAATTTAGGCCAAATAATTATATTTTTTGATAGTTTTATATCAGATTTTCAATTCTGTAATTTTCATAATTTTATGAATAATTAGATTATTTTCACAAAATTAATATAATTATGAAAACTTCTCATTATTTGGATTTTATGAGGATTTTTCATAAATTTGGAATTTTTATTAATGCTATAATTTTAAATTGAATAATTTTGTGAAAATTATCATAAAATTATGATTAAATTATGAAAATTTGATTTTGAATGTGCATATGTGCTTATTTTGAATATGTATAATTTTGTTATTTTTTATACTAAAAGCACATGTAGCTAAGTTATTCATATTATTTGGAATTAAAATTGCCTTGTGTTAATTGCAATTTTTAAAATATGAATAAACTTAGAATTTTACCAATATGTCTAAGTGATTTATAGTTTATTTAATTAGGGCTTAGCCACAGCAACCTTAATTAAGTAAAATTATTTTGTAAAATCACATAATGATATTAGACATAAATTGTGATTTGTTATAAGGTTATAGTAAATTTTATCCCACAGGAATTTTTATTATAATTTTATAACTAATTAGGATAAAATATCAAATTAGTTTCTTAATTTACCCACAGGAATTAGGAAATGATATAATTTGATAGTTTTATCATTATGAAATAAATCTATTAGAATTAGAACTTTAGCCCACAGGCAAGTTTTATGTCTGAGATTCATTAATAAAATATGTTTACATTGGTAGACATAATTAAGTTTGCCTCAAAAATTCTAGATACATAAGCATGTTTATTTTCTATATGCAGTGTTTCCTCAGGCTAGTATTAACCTAGAAGTTCCCGAGCTGGATGGAGAGAACTACAAGGTTTGGAAGGAGAGAGTTCTCCTCCAATTAGGGTGCATGGATATAGACTATGCTATAAGGAAAGACGAGCCCGTATTGACTGAGACCAGCACTCCTGCTCAAGTAGCTTTACATGAACGTTGGGAGCGATCCAATCGCCTTAGTGTCATGTATATTAAGACAAAGATATCTGCTGGGATACGTGGTTCAGTCGAACAGCATACCAACGTTAGGACCTTACTGAAGGCCATAGATGATCAATTTGTCACTTCAGACAAAGCGTTGGCCAGCACCCTGATAATGAAGTTCTCATCGATGAGGCTCACCAGTGTCAAAGGAGTGCGTGAGCACATAATGACCATGAGAGATATAGCGGCCCAACTCAAGAAGCTAGAGGTGGAGATGTCTGAGTCTTTTCTTGTGCACTACATATTGAACACTCTACCAAAGCAGTACGGACCATTCAAGATATCCTATAACACACATAAGGATAAGTGGACCATCAATGAATTGATGACCATGTGTGTTCAAGAGGAGGGAAGACTGCTTATGGAATCGGGTGAGAGTGCATTTTTTGCAAGCCAAGGAAAGACCACGGATCGAGCCAAGAACAAGGGAAAAGGTAAAATCCCTGCCCAAGCTGATATTAAGAAAGAGTCCAAGTGTTTCTTCTGTAAAAAGAAGGGACACATGAAGAAGGACTGTGCCAAGCTTCAGCAGTGGCTCGTTAAGAAAGGTAATCCACTCTCATATGTTTGTTTTGAATCAAATATGGTTGAGGTTAATCATAACACATGGTGGATTGATTCTGGATCTACAATTCACATTTCGACTTCCTTACAGGGTATGACAAACCTAAGGAAGCCAGTGGGAAATGAGGAGAGCATCTATTCAGGAAACAAGATGCGCTCGCGTGTTGAAGGCGTTGGAACATGCACTTTAGTTCTTAGGAGTGGTTTTGTTTTGCAATTGGAAAAGACCTTTTATATTCCTAGTTTTTCGAGAAATTTAATCTCTGTTTCTAGGCTGGTACCTTATGGATATTCCTTTCAATTTTCAAATAAATCAGTATTGATATATTTTAAGTGTGATATTGTTGGGAATGGTACCTTATGTGATGGTCTTTTCTCTATTGATTTGCAAAATGACACTGCTCATAACGCCTTGCATGTTCAAACTGGTACTAAAAGATGTGTTATGAATGAGGACTCCTCTACGTTATGGCACCGGAGATTAGGTCATATCTCCATAAATAGAATTAAGAGATTGGTAAATGACGGAATACTTAGTACTCTCGATTTTACTGATTTCGACACTTGTGTGGATTGCATTAAGGGTAAGCAAACCAACAAGTCTAAGAAAGGTGCCAATAGGAGTTCAACCATATTAGAGATCATACATTCTGACATATGTTGTCCAGACATTGATGCATATGGTCAGAAATACTTCATCACCTTTATTGATGATTACTCGAGGTTTATGTATCTCTACATGCTTCATAACAAGAGCGAAGCATTAGATGCCTTTAAAATCTTTAAGGCTGAAGTAGAGAAACAATGTGGAAAACCCATAAAGATAGTAAGAACTGATAGAGGTGGGGAGTATTACGGTAGATACACTGAAGATGGACAAGCACCTGGACCATTTGCGAAGTTCCTTCAAGAAAATGGGATTGTTGCCCAATATACCATGCCTGGTTCACCGGATCAGAATGGTGTTGCAGAAAGAAGGAACCGAACTTTGATGGAAATGGTGCGTAGTATGCTTAGCAACTCGAAGTTGCCTAAGTCCTTGTGGATTGAAGCTCTTAAAACGGCAGCGTATATATTGAACCGGGTTCCAACCAAGGCTGTTCCAAAGACGCCTTTTGAATTATTCAAAGGTTGGAAACCGAGTTTGCGTCATATGCGCGTTTGGGGATGCCCTTCTGAGATAAGAGTTTACAACCCACAGGAAAAGAAACTGGATCCTAGGACCATAAGTGGGTATTTCATTGGATATGCCGAACGGTCCAAAGGCTACAGATTCTATTGTCCATCTCATAGCACTAGATTTGTGGAATCAAGGAACGCCAAGTTTCTTGAAAATGACTTAGTTAGTGGGAGCGATCAATCTCAAGACCTAGTTTCTGTGAGAGATCAACCCTCTACCTCGAGTCAAGGATTGGTTATCATGAACAATGTCCCTTCAGTACAACTGGACATTGAACAACCAATCGTTGAAGATCCACAAGTAGTTGATAACTTACCAGTAGACGAGGCTCCTCTGGATACACCAGAATTGAGTGAGCAACCAGTTGAACAACATGATCCTTCGGAGAATGTTGAACCAACATTAAGAAGGTCTACTAGGGAAAGGAAATCAGCTATTCCTAGCGATTATATTGTGTATCTACAAGAGTATGATTTCAATATTGGGCCCGTTAATGATCCAGAGACGTTTTCACAAGCCATGAACAGCAAAGAATCAAAACTTTGGTTCGATGCTATGAAGGATGAGATGGATTCGATGGCATCTAATGGAGTATGGGATCTTGTCGAGTTGCCTAATGGGGCCAGGGCTATAGGCTGTAAATGGGTCTTTAAGACCAAAACTGACTCATTAGGCAACATTGAACGTTATAAGGCAAGACTCGTAGCCAAAGGATTCACTCAAAAGGAGGGAATCGATTACAAGGAGACCTTCTCTCCTGTATCTAAGAAAGATTCTCTTCGCATCATAATGGCGCTTGTTGCACATTTTGACTTAGAGTTGCAACAAATGGATGTGAAAACGGCATTTCTCAATGGTGAACTAGAGGAAGAGGTTTACATGAAACAACCTGAAGGTTTTTCCTCTAGTAATGGTGAGCATTTGGTCTGTAAGCTCAAGAAATCCATATATGGGTTGAAACAAGCTTCCCGCCAATGGTATCTAAAATTCCATGAAGTCATCTCTTCATTTGGTTTCGTTGAGAACATCATGGATCAATGCATATACCAGAAGGTCAGTGGGAGCAAGATTTGTTTCCTTGTGCTATATGTGGATGATATTCTGCTTGCAACCAATGATAAGGGGATGCTACGTGAGGTGAAACAATTTCTTTCTGAGAACTTTGATATGAAGGATATGGGCGATGCATCTTATGTCATTGGCATTAAGATCCATAGAGACAGACATAGAGGTATATTAGGTCTGTCACAAGAAGCCTATATCAATAAAGTCTTGGAAAGATTCAGAATGAAAGATTGTTCACCAAGCCCAGCTCCCATTGTGAAGGGTGACAGGTTCAATTTGAGCCAGTGCCCGAAAAATGATCTTGAGCGGGAACAGATGAAGAACATTCCATATGCCTCAGCTGTTGGAAGCATTATGTATGCACAGGTCTGTACCAGGCCTGATATTGCTTTTGCTGTGGGAGTGTTGGGTAGATACTAAAGTGACCCGGGGATGGACCACTGGAGAGCTGCGAAGAAGGTGCTTAGATATTTTCAAGGCACTAAGGATTACATGCTTATGTATAGACGGACTGATGAGTTGGAGGTGATTGGCTACTCAGACTCAGACTTTGCTGGCTGTGTTGATACCCGGAAATCAACATCCGGTTACATCTTCATGCTTGCCGGTGGAGCTGTTTCATGGAAGAGTGCTAAGCAGACACTGACTGCCACTTCCACTATGGAGGCCGAGTTCGTTTCCTGTTTTGAGGCTACCTCACATGGTGTATGGCTTAAGAGTTTCATTGGTGGGCTTAGAGTTGTTGACTCCATATCTAAGCCATTGAGGATATATTGTGACAATTCAGCTGCGGTATTCATGGCTAAGAACAATAAGAGTGGAAGTCGAAGTAAGCATATCGACATTAAGTACTTAGCCATTAGAGAACGTGTTAGAGATAAAAGAGTGGTCATTGAACACGTTAGCACTGAATTGATGTTAGCTGATCCTTTGACTAAGGGCATGCCACCGTTTAAATTTAAGGATCATGTAGAGAGAATGGGACTTGGTCCCACATTTTGATTGTAATTGAAACTCTTATTAATAATATGATGTTTCTCATTTTGATTTGTATACACTAAAGTTTTATTTGAGAAATATCCTTGTTGTTTGGACCGAGAATAAACATAAGGTTTATTCATTAAGTAAAAATGGGTTGATTTAGAAACATTTTTACATAGTAATACATGGAAGATAATACTCGCCACTTGAGGAACTGTCGCCATGATTCATGTGATTTGTTTCTTCTATAAGTGAAATATATGGACCAAGTGGGAGAATGTTAGTATATCTCCTCATTTATGGAAATAAATATTTGGTTGACCAATTCCGGATATGGTCCATAATTTCACGGTGAATCTCAACTCAATATTTGGCTATTAAAACACGATTTTATGATGGTTAAAACGTGATTTTATTGCCATAATTAGCACGCTCTCATTACTATTTAAGGAGGGCTCCTTCCGGTCCCCAAGTACGTTAACCTAAAAAACATACAAACACCATCTAGTGAGGTTTTGAGTGCTTGGAAGATTTGGAAGGTCTGTGATCGACACAAAGTAGACTGTCAGATTCGGCAATTGCTTCAACAGCAGAGTTACAGAGTGCAATGGCTGGAGGTTAGATCCTATCGCTTCCGCATTTTATTTGTTTAACATGTTTCATATTGTGTAGAAGCATGTTAGGCTTGTTTGATGTACTTACAGTTTTCTGTTTCTGTTTCCAAAAAAACTGAAAACAAAAACAGAAAACAGGAAACAAAAACGATACCAAATAGACCCTTAGTATTCATTTACAATTCGAAAATCATAAATTTTTAATTTACATATTTATTCATAGATTATTTAATTATATAATTATTAAAATTATATATTTATGTAGAATTTTTAATTTGACATCATATATATTAGGGTGAACATAGTTTGTTTGTTTAATTTTTTTTTTACTGTTCACAGACACGTGTTTATTTAATATTTACAAACATGCGTTTGTGAACATGCTCACGAACATGAACACAAACACGAATATAATAACATTTGTTTCATATTTTATTCGTTACAAAAACCATCGTTGCATTAATTGTTGGGTTTTGAGCAATGGTTGTTGAGCTTGAAACGACGAACATTACAAAAAGATAAAGCCATGAGAAGAGGAAAATAGAAATAACGATTTAAGGGTATATTTGATAATTGATATATAAAATTTGTATTTGTGTTGTGTCAAATATAAAAACGTTATATTAATACATCAAATGTAAAATTTAATTTTTAGTTTTTTTCATATTTATATATAATTTTTTGCCAATTTTTAATCTATATCACTTTCGTATATTTTATTCGTATTATTTTTTTATTGTGTTACCATATTGTATCTAGAATTATCAAGTCTGTTAAAAGTTTAATATCAATAAGGGTCCTTGGACTGTATATTTTTTCTCTTGTTATATAAAGTTGACAATATAATATCTAAACTTTAATTTTGTCATAAAATTAAACCCAGAGCACAACTCAATTGAAAAAAAAAAAAACTGACGTGATTACGATAACTGACAAGAGTATACCAAAGTCATTTCCTTTTATAATTCCAATTCAACAAAATTAAGAAATGTAACAAAAAAAAAACAAAATTAAGAAAAAAAATTCTATTTTTGACACAAGCATTTGACCAATCATCTTTCCTCACCATTCTCCTTTATAATCATCTTCAAACATGGTTTAAATACGATTTAGCTTATATGAAGTTACCATTAATTTCTATATAAAAAAGATAAGTGTTGGGATTTTAAAAAATTAGTCTTTTTTTCAAAAAAAAATTACATGAATATATTACATTAAAATGAGAGTTCATTGCTTATTTTAAAAAATAATAATAATTTGGCTCAAAAATAACCAATTTAAATTTTTTTCTTTTATCACGGCAATTGAGATAAATCCTTGGGATATTAAGCAAAAAACTTGTTTTGAAAAGTAAAATCTAGCTAAATGTGTTAATAAAATTCTATTTTGAACATTAATTCAAATAATTATGCTTTTATTTCTAAAGTATTAGATTTCTATAAGTTCAAGAATTGAATCTCAACATTTATATTTTCTTTTTCCTAAATCAAAAACTTTTATTATAAAAAAAGAGAGTAGATGATGTCTCTGTTTTTAATTTTTTATATTAGGACAAAAAGTGTTTTTTATCTTTTGTAATATCTTCCAGTTTGGAATTTTCATTTTTGCTTTTGCAGCTTTTCTATATTGTTTTGTTTGTCTTTATTTTTTGATGATTAAATATTCAAATTTTCAATAAAAATGACAAGAAATGAAAATTATGAAAGATTTATATTAAATAATTTGTATGATAGAAACCAAGCATACAAATGGCAATGCACATAGGGTTGTCCATTTGGGCTAAGATCTTTGAGTTTGAGCATTCGGCTCAAAACTATTATTATATTAATAAATAATATATTTTATTTATATTTGATTTACAAAATATGTTAACGCAAAATATTTTTGTTATTTTAATAATTAATAAAGTTTAAGTCCAAGACTGGCTTAAGTAGACCTTAGCGCTCGAATTGTGGAGGGTCAACTTAAAGCCCACTCGAGCTTATCCAATGGATTCATCTATGGATGCAGCCACAATTGTTTTTGTTCTAATCAATTTTTTTCTCATTGTAATCGTAAAAAAACACTACTCATTGCAAACGATAATTATTATTACTTTTCTTTTTTTGCATATTTGGGATGCTTTAATGATTACTAGCTACTTAGAAATTAAATGAAATTAGTTTATCTGTGTCATATTTATTTCGTGTTAAAACTTGAATGCAAGATAATGAGCGTGGTAAAAAAAAATAAATCCTTTTATTAACTGTTCTAAAAAAGATGAAAGCAACACAATGAACATTTTTGAAATTTGTTTTGGATTAACTTCTAATTCTATGTCTCAAATAAAAATTATATTTAGAATTTAAATAATGCATAGTTTTTAATTCAAAAACCAAAATTAAAATCTCTTCTTCTCAAATTAAAAAAAAATGTTAATTCAAGTGAAATCATTTGTTTTTTCATCATAAGTTATAAAATGTAAAGCAAATTTTCAATCACATAAAAAAAATAGTAACTGCTACTTTATAACGAGGAGTTTATTCTTGCACAAGGGTACATTAAAATCTTTATTCCCAAATAAGTATATTTTTAATTTTTTTCTTCAACCAAGTATTAGGATCTATTTGGTTCGCGTATTTCATTTTTTCAAAAATATTTTTCACATTTTTCAGTATTTGGTATATGTAAAATATTTTCAGTTAATGAAAAATGAAATTCAGTCAATGGAAAATGAAATTCAGTCAATGGAAAATCTTTAAAGATTTTGAAAAATTGTCTTCTCATTTTCAAAAGAGGAAGACTATTTCCAAATCTATGTCACTTTTAAGAAAAAAGCTCTCACTAAAACTCAGCCTAATCTATATTGGATTAATAGAACAAACAACAGAAAATATTTTTCAGCATATCAACCAAACAACAAAAACTATTAGTTTTTTCAAAAAATCAAATTTTCAGAAATCATTTTACAAAAATCATTTTTTGAAAGTCATTTTACACGTACCAAACGGAACCTAAAAACCACGTCAATTCCATATAAATGTCGACATTACCAAATTGTCTTGTGTGAATCAAAAGCATGGTCAAAAGTAGTTGTGGGTTCATGCAATATTCCTAAGCCTCGAGAGAAAGTTGTTGGATTCGATGTGTCGTTGAAAGAGCTAAAGAAAAGCTTTTCAAAGATGAGTTGTCACTCAAAGGCTTAATCCAATAGTATAAAGTCTTGTTAGGTTTTTGAATAAAGACGATTTATAACGAAAAATTCATATTTGAATCTTTAAAATATTAATTTTTTTGAATCAACATTAACCCTAAAGTAAAAACGAAAATTAATCTCATACCCAATCTAATATATATGAAAATATCTCATTATTAAAAAAAAAGTGGGGTATCAGTCATTGTTCTGTATACTCTTGGAGGGTCTAGAAAGACAACGATGTTAAAGAGCTATCTCGAGCCCTTTGCCCAATTTACAAACCTTTCATGGCGTGTTGAAATATTCTACTCCTTTAATAGTAGCCTAAGATGGATTGTGGATGAAGTTGCGCAAAAAGATTAAGTAAAGAAAAAAGGTGAAGAGAAAATTCAAGGATTGACACGGTGATTAACTACTTAAGTGATAAAGAGTACTTATTTTTAAGATATAAAAATAAAAGTCCCTTATTTTAAGAATAAAGATTTTTAAGTACCTTCTACTAAGAAAAAACTGTTACAACAAGCATTTGATAATGGTTGAATTTGGAGGGAATTCTACATTAAGGTCATAAATTTTGATCTTATTGTAAAATTCACATAAAAAACATATGATTAAGCATAAATTTAAAGTCATTAGGTATAAAATATATTAGAAGTATTATAAACACTTGATAATTAAGTTAAGGTTAATGCAAATAATACATAATTAAGCATAAATCTAAAATTATTAGGTGTAAAATATGTTAGAAATATATAAATACACGATAATTAATATAAACGTATATTATAGTAAAATTATCATGTATTTAAATTTATTGACACTAATATTTTCAGTGATAATCATATTTTTATTATACTTCTAACATTTTTTACTCTTAATGATTCTAAATTTATGCTTAATCATGTGTTTTTTACGTTGACCTTACAGTAAAATCAAAATTTATGACCTTACTATAAAAATTTTCATTATATATTTGTAATTTCATTCAAGTAATGGAAAATGTAAGAATACTAATATGATAAAGGTTACGATATTTAAATACAATTGAGATGGAATTATATTCAATCTTAAGATATATTTGAAGTAAAATCTCTTAATGATCTAGACACTCATTCTATTTGGATCTTTGAATAAGAGTTTTCGAAATTCGAACTTCATTTGAAATATTATTTAATAAATAAAAAATATTTTTAGTTCAATTTGACTTATATATTGAAATATTAAAATTTAAATATTTCTAAATATTTTAAAAAAATTTCAATCTACTGAACATAATGGGCCGGGCCGGGTGTTGAGGAAGGGTTTCAGAGGCATGTAAAGATTTTATTTGCTTTCCCTCCAATAATGAAACCAACCTAGGCGAAGTAAGAATTGCTTACTAAATAAAACACATACTACATTATTTTATTATTTATTTATGAAAATCCATTGCATCCTCCATTGTACACAGAAAACAAAGTAGAACATAGGAACTTCAAATTCTTCACGTTTCATAGTTTCACAAAGTCCAGCACACACCAAACTTGTTCCAGAGAAAACGTACTTAAATTGACATAACCAGAATACTAAATATATATAATAATTATGAAATCCAACCATAAAGTCCTGCGTCCTCCTTATTGTTTCCCATCTTTGGGGAGGGCTGTTTTCTAACTATGGATCTTCTTCATCTTTCACTTCTTCCAAGTTTGCATTTGCTTTTTCAAGTGCAACAAACTCACTGCAAATTTTAGAAGTTAGATAACAAAGCAAGAAATCAATGCTAAGTAATAATATAAAAATCCATTACAACATGAGAAGGGGTTGGAGAAACGAACCGAAGGAATTGAGTGAGCGTAGCAGCTTGAATGGAATCTCCACTTTCCCGAGCGTTCAATATTTTGAACATGAGAACGACCTTAATTTGGGTTCTGGTTGTTTGCTTCATGATCATTTCAGTTTCTTCTTTGAGTTGATCGCATTGGCTTTCAACCTCTCCGAATCTTACTCGTAATCTTCTTTGCTCCTCTCTTATGCGTTGTTGTTCATCTCTTAATTTTCCCATCTCGGCTTTCACTCGTTTGGCTTGGACCCTCACTCCCGTATTCTTCACCATTGTTGGTTTCAGACCCACCTGCTGCATCTTTCTTGGGGCCATCTTATGTATAGGATATATGTTGTAGCTCCCAGCCCTCAATTGAAGCAGATTGAGTAATGATCTTCATTAGCAAGCACCGTATAAATAAACAAGTGTATTAAAGAACTGAATGATGAAGATAACTTCTGTTGTATTGATCAGAATTCATCTTTTTACAACATCAAGTTCTGAATATATATAACTCTAACTACTAACTGTTATTTAACTAACTACAGACTAACTATAGTTCTGTTACAACAAACTTAGGTAAGATAACAATAAGTACAATAGGCAACAAGTTAAAGTGAACTGCTGGTGTTAGCTAACTGAAGACCTCCCTGTATGATGCTGCAGCTTGGTGATGCTATCTGTTACCCCCCCACAAGCTGGAGCATACAAATTTTGTAGGCTCAGCTTGGAAATAAGATGAGAAAAAATGGAGGGAGTAAGTGGCTTGGTGAGGACGTCCGCAAGCTGATCAGAAGAGGGTACTGGAAGAAGATGAATAAGGCCTGATTGAAGCTTTTCTCGAACAATATGGCAGTCGATTTCAATGTGTTTGGTTCGTTCATGAAAAACGGGGTTTTCAGCAAGGTAGATGGCTGATTTATTGTCACAGAATATGGCTGCAGCTTGAGGATGATCAATTTGTAAATCAGTTAACAAGTACTTTAGCCACTGTATTTCACAAGTAGCTGTGGCAATAGCCCTGTATTCAGCTTCAGAGGAGGATTTAGAGACTGTTGGTTGCTTTTTTGATTTCCAAGATATTAAGGCATCTCCAAGAAAGATGCAGTACCCAGTGACAGACTTGCGAGAGGCAGGGCAAGCAGCCCAATCAGAGTCAGTGAATGCCTTCAAGTGCAAAGTAGAGCTGGAAGGAAAGAAAAGACCTTGACCTGGACAAGACTTGAGGTATCTGAGAACCCTGTGTGCTGCAAGCAAATGATGTTCAGTAGGTTTATCTAGAAACTGAGAAAGTTGTTGTACTGCAAAGGAAAGGTCTGGTCGTGTAGAGGTGAGATATAGAAGCTTGCCAACAAGACGCCTATAAGAAGTGATATCTGATAGTACAGGAGCAGAAGCATACAAAGAGTGCTTCTGGGATAGTGTCATCGGAGAATAAGTTGGTTTGCTGCCAAGAAAACCAGTGTCTTGTAAAATATCCAAGGCATACTTCTTTTGACAAAGGTTAATACCTTTGTGAGAACGAGCCACCTCAAGACCCAAAAAATACTTCAATGTACCCAAGTCTTTTATCTTGAAGGCTCTGTCCAAGTATGTTTTCATGCTGGAAATCAGATCCAAACTATTGCTTGCTAAAATGACATCATCCACATAGACTAACAAAACAATGAAGGAGGAACCAGAGTGTTTGAGGAAGAGTGAAGGATCAGCTGCAGCTTGGTGGAAACCTTGGCTTATCAAAGCATCAGTCAACTTCGAATACCATTGTCTGCTAGCCTGCTTCAGGCCATACAAAGACTTTTTAAGCTTGCATACTTGGTTAGGAGTAGAAGAAACAAAGCCTGGAGGTAAGTCCATATAAACCTCCTCTGTTAAATCACCATGAAGAAATGCATTATTGATATCCAATTGATGAAGGTGCCACCCCTTTATGGCTGCAACAGCAAGCAATGTTCTTATGGTTGTCATCTTTGCAACAGGAGAGAATGTGTCTAAGAAATCAATTCCAGGTTGTTGAGTATAGCCCTTGGCAACCAAACGGGCTTTGAATCTCTCAATGGAGCCATTAGCTTTGTACTTTATCTTGTATACCCATTTACAACCAATGGATTGTTTGTTGTTTGGTAAAGTGACTAGATCCCAAGTATCATTTTTCTGTAATGCCTCAATTTCAGCTTGCATAGCATCCTTCCAACAGTCAAACTTAATTGCTTGATTATAAGATTTTGGTTCAGTCAAAGAAGTAATATTGACAGAGAAGACTCTATGTTTTGGAGACAAAGAACTGTAAGAAAAAACTTTATGGAAACAATGAGGTGTACTAGAAATGTTGTGTGCATGATTACATGTTGAATGATGATTGAGATGGATAGCAGGTGAAGACACATTACAAATGTAATCTTGCAAGTAAGCTGGTGGATTTTTTATTCTATCTGACCTTTTTTGGGGAAGAGAAGAAGTGTTTGTAGTAGGATGTGAATTATTATTAGTATTAGAAAACACAGAAAAAGTATTATCAGTAGTAGCATTAGGATTTGAAACATGAATAGAATCAGTCAAAGAAGGAGAATGATGAGCAGTATTAGGACTCATGATCGGATTAGAATCAGAATAGGAAATTTCATTATTGGGAATAGTAGAATCAAGTATGTCAGAATGCAAACTTGGAACAGGAAAAACAAAATCATTAGGAACAATATCAGTAATATCAGATGACATATGTAGGTCCTTGAATGGAAATAGGTGCTCATAGAAGATTACATCTCGTGAAACAAAGACATCTTTAGAATGCATATCATACAATTTGTAACCCTTTTGGCCATTTGGAAATCCAAGAAAAACACATTTTCGAGCTCTAGAATCAAATTTTGTTCGAGGATGAGATAAAGTGGAAGCAAAACATAAGCATCCGAATACCTTTAAATGAGAAAATGTTGGTTTTGTGTTGTGAAGTATTTCAAAAGGAGTCTTATTTTGAATTACCGGTGAGGGAACTCGATTTATAAGATGCACAGCATGAGTAATGCAATCAGACCAGAATTGCTTAGGTAAACCAGATTGAAATCTTAAACACCTAGCTACATTCAAGATGTGTTGGTGCTTCCTCTCAACAACACTGTTTTGTTGAGGGGTTTGCACACAAGAAGTCTGGTGTAAGATTCCTTTTGAAGCAAAAAAAGAAGACATGTTAAATTCTTGAGCATTATCTGTTCTGATGCACTTAATTTTAGTAGAAAATTGTGTTTCAACAAAGGTTGTAAAATGCTGTACAAGTAACCTAGCTTCTGCCTTGGATTTCATAAGAAAAACCCATGTTGCTCGACTATGATCATCCACAATTGTAAAAAAATAAAGGTGGCCATAGATAGAAATGGTATGATATGGACCCCATATGTCCATGTGTACAAGATCAAAACAATGAGCAGTAACTGAAGAACTGACAGGAAAGGAGTTTCTTCTTTGTTTGCCATAATGACATATGTCACAAGGTACATTATTATTGAAAGTAATTGAAGAATCTAATGTTTGAAGCATTTTTAGCCTAGGATAGGAGGCATGACCAAATCGATAATGCCACAAATCATATGAACTTGATGTATTTACAAGAGGTTTATGAAAAGAAGAATTTGTTGAAGGAAATTGAACGTGTGAAACTTGCTTGATTAACTGGTATAGTCCATTCACTTGCTTACCCAAACCAATCATCTTCCAACAATTGAGGTCCTGCACAATGCAAAAATGTGACTGAAATATGACTAGGCAGTTACTAGATTTTGCTAATTGACTGACAGAGATAAGATTGAAGGTAAATGCTGGAACAAATAAAGCATTTGTAAGGATGAAAGATGAGGAAATCTTAACAGTGCCTATATGAGTGACTGACACATGACTGCCGTTAGGAAGTTTGACAATCATATTGCTAACAGGTTTATATGAATCAAAAAATGCAAGGGAACAGACAATGTGGTCTGTAGCACCACTATCAAAAATCCAAACTGAAGAGTAAGGTTGCTTATCTATGGTACAAGTGGCTATGTGAATACCTTCTGGTTCTGGTAACTCAGAAAATGTTGCATTGACTGTTTTGATGTTGTCTGTTGAAGAGGATGCTAATTCAGTGGAACTGATCATTGCAAGAAGTTTATGATATTGATCTCTAGTAAAGGAAATTGGATCTGTGCTGCAATGGTTTGAAGATAGAACTTCAGTGTTGTTCAAATCAGTATCTACATGAACTGCTCCTGTAGCATTATTAACACTGCTGAAATTCTTATTTCTTGTTCTGTACCCAGGTGGATAACCATGCTTCTTGTAGCATTTATCCACTGTATGGCCTTGGAACCCACAGAATGAACATAAGGGCCTCTTGGGAGTGGAGAAGGACTGCCTTTTCAAGTTTGGAGTATGCTGAGTTCCTGATGTAACAGCCCTGGTGTTAAAGACATTGGAATCAACTTGCTGAGATGAAGAATAGGCGGATTGGTTTTGCCTTTCTTGTTGGACAACTAATGCAAAAACCTTGTTAATTGGAGGGAGAGGCTCCATCAACATGATTTGAGATCTGACAGTTGCAAAGTTGTCATTCAAACCCTTCAAGAAACGAATTACTTGGTCACATTGCTGGTACTTTCTGGCAATTGTAGAGGCTTCACAAGAACATTGAGGTGTGCATTTGCAAGAGGGAATTGGTCTCAGATTCATAAGTTCATCCCAAAGAATCTTGAGCTGGGTAAAATAATCAGTAACTGTCGTACCTTTCTGTTGGAAGGAATAAATTTCTTCTTGCAAGTCTGAAATTCGGAATGAGTCTCCTTGTGAGAAACGATCTTGAAGGTCCTTCCACACTTCTCTTGCACTATCCAACCAGATCACACTTTGGGCGATTGATGGTGAAACCGAATGAAGTAACCATGAGAGTACCATTGTGTTGCAACGTTGCCAAGAAGAAAACAGAGGATCTGTTCTGGCAGGGGGTTCAATGCTACCATCCACAAACGCAAGTTTATTCTTGGACAGCAATGCCATTTTCATGGCTCTAAACCAAGAATGAAAATTACCTCCATTGAGCACAGGAGATACAAGAACGAGGCTGGGGTTTTCATTAGCATGCATGAAATATGGACTGGAGACATCTTCTTGATGTAATGGATTAGCCATCAGGAAGATCAGGAAATAAAGGAAAAAAAAAAACTGTTTGGTTGGCAAGAAAATGCCTAGAGAAGTAAAGAAAATGCCAAAACTTCTGATACCATATTAAAGAACTGAATGATGAAGATAACTTCTGTTGTATTGATCAGAATTCATCTTTTTACAACATCAAGTTCTGAATATATATAACTCTAACTACTAACTGTTATTTAACTAACTACAGACTAACTATAGTTCTGTTACAACAAACTTAGGTAAGATAACAATAAGTACAATAGGCAACAAGTTAAAGTGAACTGCTGGTGTTAGCTAACTGAAGACCTCCCTGTATGATGCTGCAGCTTGGTGATGCTATCTGTTAAAGTGCTAGCAAGAAAGGTCAACTTTTAAAACTCAGAAGGAAGTTAAAGTGAACAATCTGCGAAGATTGAAGGCAAGAGCGGAGGAAAATTTCAAAATACACTTCGCTACAAGAAATAAACAAAAAAAGACTCTGAAAAGGTCTTTGCACTATTAAATGACTGTGGACTGTGGTACATAATATATATTTTTTAAAGGGTTTTATTCAGACCTTATTTAGTGCTAGACACGTTCTTAGTTAACGAATTTTTTTATCATAAAAATATTTTTATACAAAATGATTATTTTACTCTATCTTCAACCTAGGAAAACTTGATTTTTTGAAACTTACTAACCAAAAATTAACAGGAATCACTTTTAACTTTTGAGATTTAACTCTCTTAAATCTTTGATTTGAAAACTATTGAAGGAATACTTAGGGATTTTTCTTGAGTTAGCGTATCACAGAATCCAAGAAACAATGGTGGCATGTGTAGGTTTTACTCAATTTTATCGGATTCTGAGGAGCTCAGTGAGCTCCATCCATAAAATTTTAATTGCAATTTAGTGCGCGTTTCTTATACTTGTCATAGTCAACTGTTTCAAACAAGACAATGGGAATTAATCTTTTATCAAAGCTTGTTCCTTTAGACTATCATTAGTCATTAGATTCGTTACTTTGCTATAATTTTTTAGCTTTGTTAAAATTTCTTTGCTGAGTACGCTTTGGATTTTCAAAGATTCCTGTCGAGAGAAAGCAAAAGCAAACCGCGCCATTACTACAGGGAAAAGAGGAAGGGTGTGCAGTAAGGGTGAGTTTGAAGAGGCGTAGTTTAAAAATAAAATTAAATAAAATGAGATATGAGTAGTAAGAGTAAAGAGTGATGTTTAAAGAATAAAATTTTTAAGTATTTAACGTATACCTAATTTTTAATAAGGTGTGAAAAGATTTTTTTTTCATATTTTTTTAATCTTACAATCGAGTATTTCTAAATCAACTCCGGCGCGAAGAAGACAAACGAAATTAAAACAATACGAAAAAAAAAATAAAGATAAGAAAGTTCAATTTTCATAAATATTAAATACAAATTCGACAAATTAAAAAATAATTCCATTTGTAATATATGTTGACATGAATTTTAATATATTTTTTTTGTAAAATATTATTATATTTTGTATGATGCAAACATGATTTATATATACTTAATTATTTTTTTCAAAGAAAAAGATCTTTGTATTTAATATACCGAGAGTTTGATCGTTATCAACGTTCGTCTGGGGTTTGGAATCACGCGGTTTCAACCGTTATCGTGCGATCGAGTTTGAGTGGACAATTGGCGTCTTCTCCACGTAAATCATCTGACTAAGTCTGGATCGACACAGGGCTTGGATATTTTAGGCCTGGAATTGGACCGACGGACCAATGAAAACTCTGGGCCTGACAGTGCACTAGGAGTCTCACATCAACGACAGACAGACCTAGGGCTGAAATGATCATTGCAGAATCATCATTCCTTGAAATGCTCAGAATATCTATTCTGAGACTACAATGAAATGGTTCGAGCCCAATTCAATCGTACTTTTGTTTACAGAGTGAGAAAGAGCTCTTTTTTTTTTTACTATACCAATATTATCTCCGGTGCCACTGCGCCGTTGCTTCGCCGTTAGGACAGCCACATCAATACCCCTGTGACCGGATCTAGTCCCTTAGAGCACCAAGTCGGTGTCCCGATGGCTGGAAGTAGCTGCATGGAACGTCAATCGACGCCCTTTGAAGCCATATCCGACAGCCTTGAACGGATCGGAGTTCCCTGTTAAACACAACAACATTCCTCGCAGATGGTGAGGAGGCAAGAAAAAACAGAACCAAAAAAGCATATGAGAAAGATGAAAGTTTTGAGTTTTTAAAATTAGATCTAGGCATTTTAATTGGTTTTTTGAAAAAACGAATATGGAGAACAGAATCAAGAGGCTGAAAAGAATTAAAATCTGAAGTTTGAAATAAAATCGGTGCTAGCCACCGGCGGAGGATGGCGGTGATCGGTGCCGGTCTACACGACGAACGGGAACTGTAACAACAGGGAGAGATGCTTTGGTTGAGAGAGAGAGTGAAGATAAACGAAAAAAAGGAGGAGACAGAAAGAATAAATAGAATCTGCTAGAAAACATAAAAGATGAAAATTGCTTTTTCTATTTCATTAATTAACTAAGGAGAGAGAAAGAATATATAAAATCTGCCAAAAAAAAGATAAAATTGTTTTTTATTAATTAATTATTAATTAATATTAATGGCAAAAAAATAATTATAATTAAAAATAGATAATTAACTTATTTAACAATTAATTAATACAAAAATTAATCAAAATAATTTATTATCAATAATTAATAATTAGTTTTAATTGATAATTAAAATTTTAATTTAATTATAATCAATATTTTAATAATTTATAATTAATTTGATAGAAGGGTAAAATAATCTTTAAAGCTTATTCCAACTATATTATTTGAACTAATCACCTTTTTGACATCAACAATATTAATACTAATTCTTAGTATTTTTAAAAATTTATATATGATGCACTGACAATATATAATTTTTATATATTGTCAATGCACAAGAGATTGACACATCATCAATAAGCTCTTATGAGCTAATTGAAAAAAATTTATTTGTATTTATTTTCAAATGGTTTGGCATCTTTCAAGTTTGCACATTTATAATGTGTCCAGCTTTGATGCATTGACGGTGTATAGAGACTATGCACTGTTAGTGTATTATATATAAGAGATTATATATGATGCACTGACAGTGTATAACTTTTATACACTGTTAGTTAACTATAACATAACACTTCATTAATGAACAAAGTTTAAAAATATATAAGTCTTTAAAAATAAATTTAAAATTTTATTAATATTTATTTTTAAGGATCTACATATGAGGTGTCATGTTATAATTAACTAACAGTATATAAAAATTATACACTGTTAGTGCATCATATATAAACCTATATATAAATCCATTTTTTAATTCAATAAATCAAATATCATAATAAATATTCTATTTTATTCATTTTGTTTTCTATTTCATGGAATATATTTTCCATTCTCTTTATTTCATTCCGCGAACCAAATAAGCTATAAAGGTATCAACAATTTTTTTTTGAATGGTTAAAAAAAGTTGTAATATATTATAATGTTGGAATTTAAATTTGAACAATTCTATCAACTTATATATGTATAATATTAATTTAGTTTTACACTATTTCATATATTTATAATTTGGTTGTTGAATTTTATACTCTAATTACATAAATCAAGCATGTCAAATTCTAAGTTAATTGAAAAATGTCCAATTATTTGTTTGATAATAATAAAATTCTAATTGTTAATATATATTATGCTC
>JAPDPK010000043.1:0-215000 GCA_031772115.1 Heritiera littoralis
ATTATTTTAATAACTTATGAATCTCAATTTTATACTGTTGGAAAGTCTTGCTTTGTTTAGGTGTTTGTCAAAATGTTATTCAATATTTTTATGATGTGAGAGTATTTTTGGATGATTGTGTAATAACATTTATGCTCTTATCTACGGATTTATATATGATGCACTGACAGTGTATAGTTTTTATACACTGTCAATGTACTAGAGGTTAACACCCCATCAATATACCCTTATATGTAAATATAAATAAATTTTTTAAATTTGCACATAAGGGCCTATTCATAAGGTGTCAACCTCTAATGCATTGACAGTGTATAAAAACTATACACTGTCAGTACATTATATATAAACTCATTATCTATTTAATAATATTTTTTCTCTCAAAAAAATTTAATAATATTTTTTGCCTTTAAAAGAAAAAAGGGGCTAGCTGATTGTTGAGTGATTTTTTTTGACGGGTGCATTTTGATTGCGTTTCAAAACGCATGCCTTCGTTTCATTAAAAAGAAAAAAAAAACACGTGCCTTCTGTTCTTAGTCCTGGGTAATATTTGTAGAATCAGCGGCGCAAATAGAGAACGGTTAATATTTAAGAATTTTAGAGAACTTATAAATGGTTTTAGAAAATATCTCTACACCTCAATAATTACAAAACAAAAATATCTTTAAATAAAACTATTATTTTAACTTTAATGAAATAACAATTTTAACCTATTTTCTTCTTTCACTGCCGTCTCTTTCTTTTAACTTAATTCAACCTAAATAATTTTTTTTCAAAATTTTTCTCTAATAAACTTTAAAAATCAAACAAAAATAATAAAAAAAACCGATAGTTTGCGTAAAGAAAGCTATAATGATAGGATTACTATTTAATACTGTAAGTGAAGATTTTAGACTCTGTAGACGAGATTAAGATAATAAAACATATCTTTTCTAAAAAAAAAAGATATCTTATTTGATTTTTTTAATATATTAAAAGATTATGCGTCATTATTTTAAACTCACTTGTGAAATCTAAAAACTCTACTAACAATATATTAGATAATAATCTAATGATAACATGAAAGAATAAAAGTTGAAAAAATGAAAGATTTGTTATAAAAAAAAAGGAATTTGATTGTCATAATGCCACATGCAAAAACTGAGTTTAATTGTTACAGTGTGTGCCCTGCAAAAATTGAATTTGATTGCCACAATATCCTATGCAAGCGAGCTTGCACGGATCATTGTGTCCCATGACCTTGAAACATCAAGCTCAAATAAAAAAAAAAATTGAATATTTTGTCATTATTTTGTGAAGGTGATCATTAGTTTTCTGACTCCACTTTGTAAAGCTCAGGTTTTAGCCAAATACAATGACTTGGTTTTTAGTCATTGTCTTTCATCTATGACACCACCTTCTCAAATGATTCCATTTGATTTTTGTGCCTCACGCAAGCAAGTTTCAGATAAACAAAATTATCAAAATTTTGTGTATAACAATATAGATTAAATAAAAATCAACTAAAAGCAAGACGTACATGAATATTTTTACTGATTTTACAAGGAATTTAGAAGATTTTTGGGGTTCTAAAGTTAAGATTTAGATTTGGCTGAATTGAAAATAAAAAATGAGAGAGAGTCAAGAACGATGAGAGAAAGAAATTTAAGTTTATTTAATTTGATGGCAGGTTGGTAAATTTGAATGATGAAAAGTATCCATTTTTTAAGACGGTAATATATCTAGTAATGAGGTATAAGAATCAATTTTTTTGTGCTGTAATTAAAATTTCTCAAATTTTAAAGTGTGAGATAACATATCCACAACAATACTAAGAAGCAAATGGAACCATTCTTGGAATTCTCTGTATAACACAGCAAGAAAAGAAATTGAATTCTATAAGAATGATTAATCATGATTACATTAAGAATGTGACAAAAAGGCTATGTTACCTGCAAAATCCACGCTACCTTGTGTTGGTGTGTATAGAGTGAATCCACAGCTCCTCTTTACAACTAGCTCTTAACTCTCTGTCCCTCCTCCAAACCAACCCAACCCAACCCTACCCATTTCTCCTCGTTTGGTTTAAGGCAACAAAATTTAAAAAAAAAAAAAAAAACCCTACCCCTTAACGTGCCCAATATGACTGTTAGCAGAGTCAATTATATAAAGACAATAAAAAAATGTCTGCTGGGATTTTACTTTCTGATAGATTCAAGGAAGAATCTGCCCCTCTCCTTCCATTCCAGTGACATTCTCAGCCAATATTCATATCACATTCCTATGTCAAATTTGTGTAGCACAAAAAGCTGGGATGAGAAGAGCAAACTCTGGCCAGCCAGATTGTGTCGACTGCTGAGATAGCCAAATTTTTGTGTAGCTTCCATAATCAAAACATTCTCTTGCATACTTAATCCAGAAACAAAAAGCAGGATTATGGTTTAATTAATCATCATCCTCGGTTATCAAGGCAAATGAGAAAGGTTTGAACTTGTAGCCATCACCATGGTAGAATTTATTTTGAAATTCCACCCAGTGAAGCCGCAAGGCATGAAGGAAAGCACTAAGGGTCTCCATCATGAGTAGTATGAAAGCAGTTGCAAAGGCAAAAACTGCTAGCCCAACTAAGCGAATGACAATGTTGTCATACCTGTAATAATCATTCCTCATGGAGTCATTACAATTTACCAATAGAAAAGTCGACAAGCATTATGTAAGAGAATAGTAAATGCTCACACACATCAGACACATAATAACATATTGGCAGGATTAATCTCACTTCTAGGCTTCTTAACTGAAAATTATGCACAACATATTCTAGTTTCAATGCTCCAACTACAGAATTTACTTCGAAGTTATTCAACTTGGACTCAAAGACCATGTGTTGTGACATGTTTTACCTGGCTTGATTAAGTAGCAATCAGTCTAGTAATAGGTTGAAATTTGTTACATCACACAAGAAACAACAACTATAGTATAATAGTTCTTATTAGTTTATGGCCCTGTACAGTGGTTTAGTTTCATTGTCATGCATCCAACACTTGAATATATAAACCATAACCTAGGAAGAGAGCATGAAAGAAGTTGGAATATACACAAGAGTAGCATGCACCATGTAGAACATTAAAAGAACTTACCCCCAGGCAAGTAGTAGGACTTTTTCGTAGAAAACGGTTGATAATTCAGAGTGTGCCAAGCTGTAATGTATTAGGAGGAGATGTTAACTAAACATTTATTTAAGAGACAGTGCAAAAATTGAAACTGAGAAAACCATAGGTCCACCTTAAAGCCCAAAGTCTAAGATACGAAGCTGTGTTTGAGACAGCACCTAGAACAAACTCAATGGAGTGTATCATTTGGTGCACAAAAACCTCACTAAAGTTGAAGTCCTCGTGATGCTGCCTTGCAGAATCAGGTTCCACATCAAGATCAAACTCAGAGGTGCCAAGCAAGCCATAGGTGCGACCTTGAAATCTCTAAAACATATTGAAGGAAAAAGTTAAATAATTAACAAGCATTCATGTGAACTCTTCTAAATTCATTAAAATAATTGAAAATAAAAAGTATAATATTATACTAGACAACAATAGAAAAGGGCCTAGAATATATTCCAAAGGGTAAACAAAGCCTTCAGCATATCAGATAATATCATAAGAATAACATTCGAACAAGTTTCTTGAGTAATTAAATGCCTAGCTCTTCAAAGTCACTGGTATAGCTCCTTACTTCCCACATAGAAAGAGCATTTGAGATCAAAAGCAAGAATACCGATTGCTGACTGCTATGCTTTAATATTTTCTCTTTGTAGTGAAAACTGGAAACAATAGGAGGTCTAGTAATGCAATAACTAGCACAGAAGGCATCTAAAAACAATTCAGACTCGCAAAAATGGAATACGAAAATTCTTAGCTGTCATGATGCAGCCCTAAGTTAGTAGCCTGTCATGATACGTTGGAAAAGAGGAAGGACCAGATAAACCAGTTATATCATAGACCATCCTTACAATAATAAACAATTAATGGGTTCCAATGTTACACACCTAATTTCAAACAAGGTACTCTGCTATCCTCAACTCCACATCATAGCCTTAAAGGTACCACTCATCAAAGTAACTTGGAAGTAAGAGTAGTTCAAATTGTTTCTTGTCCATAAACTAAAGTTTTCAGTTATAATTTATAACTATTAATGTTGGACCAGATGCTTGCATACGCTGGAAAGGGTTGCGGTAATCCAAATGCATGGCCCCAAGAAATTAAGATTTGAGGAGCATATCCATTGCTTGTGTATGTTACATCACATTATTATCATGTGGAATGGACATGCCGTACATACAAGACAATGTTTACACCAGGGCGGTTTGATTACCATGCATAGACACATAATTCTTTGCCCTTGCTTACATTTAAACCATTATCTTGGGGGTGTTTGGGGGGGGGGGGGGGGGGGGGGGGGTGTTTTGTGGGGGTGTTGTTGTAACTCTTGAGCAATAACAAGACGTTTTCAAGACCAGAAGATAAGTCAACAAGATTCACATGACATATCAATAATTCAGTCAGGCAATCTGATTGGCTCATTATAAAGGTTCTCTTTTTTTAGCAGAATGAATTTGCCTCCTGATATCTAGCAACGCTGAAAAAAGTTTTCATGTCAGTATTCTGATAAGTTATATAGGTAACAAGTAAAAATGTCACTACTAAACATATAAACAGCTTATCCTGAAGTCACTATGATTCATTTAATCATTTACAAGAGATGAATTCTTCGAAATATACTGAATTCAAATGCTAAGTACAATAAACAAAAAAAGTCAGTCATAGAAGCTAAAAAAATTTGCAAAATAGCTTTAAGAAAGCAAGAAGTAAGAAAGTCAACAACATTGTACCTCAGAATGAAGCTTCTTCAAAATAAAAGGTTTAGGAAAGAGCATCCATGGAACCGCAACTAATGCCAAAAGCAGCAATATGATCTGCACAAGTTAAGCAACAATAGACCGCCGTGAAGACTTGAAACACAAGAACATGGCAAAAACAGTCTGCAACAATAGCCAGAAGAAAGAAAATTGCACCTGAAGTGGTCTCTGGCCCCAGAACAATTCATTATCACCAAGATTGTCAGTGGGGCTCAAAAACATATAGATCATCACATGATAAAGGTCCGCTTGAGAACCAGTGCACCACTTAATTATAATGAGAAGTGAAAGATAACCAAAAAGGGAGTTTAGAAATATCATCTGTGGCACAAACTGGTACCTAACGACAAGATGCAAAGTAAGTTCCAGTTTCATCAATTAAGTAAAGTAAGTGGGAAAAAGGGTATAAGTCAGAGGAAGAAGGGGAAGAAAAACACACCTAATATCCAGGGAGTTGCGAAAAAAACGTGCATTGAAATAACTTAATATGATTCCTAAGTTCATCTGGCCCACACCTAGCAAAATTGACATCTTCATTTTGAGAGAGTTCAGAAAAGGCAACTCTGAACGACTTCCACGCCAGCTTGGATCTACACCAAATGGGTATGGATCACGATATTTGATTAAACCAACGGAGTGTGCGTCACTGACCAAAACAAACATAATAACAGTGGAGTAACAAAATCAGTTGAAGAAAAAGAATACTCTTATTTTAGTATATGACAAAATTGTTAGTCTGCCTGATTATTGCACACCTGAACCTCTAACATTCGCTCAAAACCAATGCTTTAAGCTAGTACGAGGAAATTAGGCTAGTCTCCATGTGTTAAGACATTAAAGTTACAACTAAGATAGATGCACATAAATGCGAAATACTAGTTTAGGGTTGATCAACACCTTAAACCTACTTGATCTATTAGAGAATAAAAACAAAACTATATCTAAAAGAAGATTTACATAGGTTGATTCAATGGCACAGTACCATACATATAAAAGTCCAATTCTCTTTAAATTCAGAGCAAAGATGGCTGCAAATACAATGTACCCAATATATAACATAAAGAAAGATATAAAGCAACTGAAAAATCAAAACCTAGAAAAAGTTTAATCCACAATAGAAATTATGAAAATTAAAAAGTATGTGCCTTGAGAAATTTGTAGGACAAAGGAAGACATCAGATGAAAAGAGAACATATTTTATCTTTCTAGAAAACTTTGGGTAGTGAAGTTCTACTTTATTCAGTGATCTAAAAGTAGTAATACAAACCTGCAGGTAGCATCTCGGCATTTGTAAGCAGAACCACCAAATATGTGAAAGGGAACAGAGAAGAACTCATTGTAAATCAACCCACAATAAATTGAAAAAAGTGACATTAAAAGGAGTACATAGCGGCCACCAAATAGCATCTCCATAAAGCTTCCAAGTTTCTGTAATGTATCAAATGAGCAAATTAGATTACAATAATTACAAGCTACAGGTAAATTTACTTGGGGCTGCAAGTCACACAAGCACTAGAATCATTTGCAGCAAAATCAGAGAGCATGGAATGTTATCATATTGAGAAATATAGATCACAGAGAGCATGTATATATATAATGGATATATGTAACTTCTCAATCAATGTAAGCATGCCAACAGAATAATAAGAAACAAAGATATAATTATCATGCTATCAAGTCCACTTCAACTTGTAGTGTCAGTGCATCAATCCCATTCCAATGCTATTTCTCCCTTTGAATCAGATGCTTATTTCTTTCACTAAAAGTAAAATGTTCATATTGTCTTCTGATCTCCTAGAACTCAGACCTAACAGGATCCTTGACTGGGGTAGTTTGACCATTAGGCCAACGTTAATGGAATAATGGTATGTTGCAAAATCAGTCACACCAAAATAGAACAGACGAAGACATCAGAAATGTGGAAATTCTAGAAGATATTCATAAAAGTTGTATTTCTGATTTTTAACCAATCAGACCGGTTTCCACAGTATTGATGTTATCAACGGTCAACTCAATGATTCAAACCATCATTGAAGTAGGCATCAGTAATTAACTAAAAGAAATGCAACACCGTGCCAGTGTTCAGTTCCAACAAGAAATCCTACCCATTAAAAGCGATATCCTGTCCAGTATTCCTACTATAACCATAACAATTTCTGTATTATGCACATATACGTTAGCCAGTTAGTTTCAACTCTAAATACATATGTTTGCAGACATGCCTGAGTGCTAAGCCTGCTTTCTCGAGCTATGAGGACCAATGCTCCCAATAACAAGCATATTCCATGACCCCAATCACCAAACATCACCGCAAAAAGAAACGGAAAAGTAATAACAGTGTAAACCGCAGGATTTGCCTCCTGATATCTTGCAACACTGCAAAAAGTTCTCATGTCAAAAATCTGGTAATTTATATAAGTAACAAGTAAATATATCAGTATTAAACATATAAACAGCTTATCCTGAGTCACTATGATCCATTTAATCATTTAATTGATCAAGAACACATAAACGGGCTGTTAGAATATGCAGGAGATACTTCAACTTTGACATATTATAGTGTCATTACCAAAATCTTCTAACAACTACCTTAACTGTAAGGAGGCAAATCATGTTGGCCAAGAAACAGGTGTTGTCCCCCACTGGCATCTCATATTTACCATCTAAAACATAGATCACCCATATACTTGAAAGTATGTACTCCAGTATAGGTGACTAGAAAAGGATTTTTAATACAGGACAACCATCCAATATTTTTAGTACAATCATCCTATTTAAAGTGAGTAGTTTATACATTTTTCTCAAAACTATCAACAGAAAGCTTGCCAGCCATAAGTTAAAGCATCAGAGCATCATAACAGAACTCACCCATATGCATCAACAATCTCCTGATACGCATTTGTGAAATTGTTTGTTCTGAAATATGTAGGAGGTGGTTCCACAGCATCCATCACATGAAAAATTACACCTACTTGTGAATTGCTATCAAATGTCGCCCGTTGCAGTGCTTCTTGAATCTGTTAGGCAAGAAAACCTATTTCCTCAATTCTAAGCCTACAAAGTTCTAATAGACGACCAAGCGGGCAGAGAAAAAACAGAGAAAAGTTAGTTTCATAGAATTTGGAATGAGGCTGCACAATAAGATACCTGAGCTTTTGCAAATATAGGGCACCATCCCTCCCCAACCAGACATTTCTTTGTAACATCAAAATTCAACATATTCAATGTATCATATACAGCTTTCTCCCTTCGCACCTGTTTTAAAGAGAAGAAATCACAAAGACTTTAGTTGATCATATCTTAGCAAAACACAATAACACATTTATGGGATTTTCATATGCTACTTTAGATATTTAGCATGTTGTGATGTTCATTGCTCTAGCAAAGGCAACAAATATATGAGACAAGGTACATTCACTGGATGCATCTTACCATGCTCATCCATTGTGTTAGATGGTATCCAATTGAGGTCAGAGCTTTATTTCGATGGAGAATACCAGCATCCAATGTGGCTTCCAATTCAGAAAGACGTGACAAGACCTATCACCAAAAACCAAAAGTTTTACCCAGAGGAATATAGATTTCCATAACTCCAACTAATAACAACCATGTAACACATATTGATAGACAAGTGAGGAAGATAAAACAGAGCCAAATTGAATTAAAGTTTATATTTACTCTTGTATATTCCAGAATAAAAATTAAAAAAAAATTATAACTGTCTGGCCATCTCCTCGAAGAATCAAGAGCACGCCATTTTAGGCCTGGTTGTGAAGATCAAATAAGCATTAACAGATTTGTATTTAATTCAAAGCACGATTTGATTTGTATAATTGACACACGCCATGTAAAATGTCAATTTACATGCTTGTGCTTCAATTTTTCAAGTGGAAAAATAAAATGGTTAACCTTCATGACCCTGCACTTACTTCTCTAGTAATTTGCCTTTGTTTATTAATGTCTTCAGGGACAGGATAGCAATTAGCTCCAAATACTTCACAAATTTTCAAAATCTTGGTCCTTGCCTGTTCCCCGGAGAAAAGAACTACAAATACTGTTTTCTCAACCTGCAAAGATGAAGAGAAAAAAAATTGTAAAGTTGCTTTCAACAATGCAACAATCTACTTATCAAAAAGCAATACCATAAATGTCTTTGGATCTATACAAGCCAGAGATCTAATATAACAAAAAACAGTAACAATTTTGAAACAAAAAAGATAACTGAAGTATGATTTAGCAACAAAATTCATGATGATGAGTAGGAAAATAAACCATTTCAGCAGATAGAGGATCCATGATTTCTTCACCAGCTGGTGCCTGATTAAAAAGCATATTGCCTCTGGTAGCACGAAATAACATCCTCTCAAATCTAAGAGCCTTGGACTTACAAATAATCCCACTAATGAATCTCAACCCAGATTGGTCTGCAGGCCTCATTTCCTGTACAGTGAATAATCATATAGTAGTGGAACCAAGGAAATAGGTTTACCAAAAAAAAATGTAATTCAATCACAGGATCAACAAATACCTGTTCAAGTAATGATGATGTCTCAACATAATCATCATTAGAGTATACATTTTCACTTAATTCCCTTTCCTCAGCAACTGCATGGTTATTGCTTGACACAAGAAAACCACCTGCCTGGAATTTGAGCAATATGTACAAGAAGGCATTCAATATTCAATATAGACATTGGGTGCAAAGGTTTTACAACCCAAATCTTCCCAAAAATGTAGCATTCAAAATGTAAACTGAAAGTAGTTTACATGGATTTGATGTGGTTACATATCAACACACCACAGACAAAAGCATTCACTTCATATTGTTACTTCCCCTGTTATCTTATTAGTTTTCTTTTTATTTCTACCCTTCTAGTTTTCCTAGTAGTTTCCTGTCATGTTTGAATGACCAAAGCAGAGCAGGATCATCAAAGAGCTTAATTGCTTGTGAACAATGGCTTGAATATGAAATTGATACAAAATTTGCAGGTACTAATTTCTAAAACATGGACTGAAACATAATGCCTTCAGGAAATCGACCAAATGGTGGAATAATTAAAGAAGATTAGGAAGCATTTAAGGGGGCACGAGGGTGGGGGGTAAGAAAAGTAAAACCCTCAAACATCTCTCTGCACTGAAGATGGCAAAGAAATCGATAAATAAATGCAACAAATGGTACCTAGAATATAAATACAAATATATATCTGAAACAAATGAGCAATGAAGTTCACCTTTTGCAAAACCATTTTGAACTCCAGGAGCTCATTGTATGTTTGTCGAAGTTTTTCACTGTTGGAGTTCATTTCAATTAACTCATGCTCATGCTCAGCAAGTTGTACCTGAAATTGTAACGAACACAAAAAGTGATACTTTATTCCAGAAAAGACCACTAATACTTGCATTACCATTATTGCATTCAATAAACAATCATTTTATGTAACTGCTGGTATAACAAAAAACACAACCAAGTCAAAAGAGGGAGGGAGGGGAGACCGCTTAGCGAAAAAAAGTCAAAGGGGGAAGGAATGGTTATTAGGTGGGAGTAGAGCAACCGAACCTCTAATTCCTCCAATTCTAAATCTGGCTCCACAACAGGGTGTACTGAAGATAGTAGACCAGCTTTAGTAATTTGATCTTTGAAAAAGCGTAGCTTTCTTGACATTTCTCCACAACGCTTCACCTGTTAAGAACTCTCAGAAATTAAAGTGACTACAATATTTGCTAATCAGCAACTGTGTGTCATTCTCAAAAGAGTCAAATCAGAAATGAAATTTAGATATCAATGAGGCATGATTAGCAATTTCCTTTGGTCTTGATAAAAATTGAACATAAGCCCATGCTAATCACATTCCAATGTTTGCCATTTGAAAGGTCACATTCCAATTTTTGCCATTTGAAAGGTGTTCTCTTAAATAGGTTTTGAACATAGAAAATTAACAATCCGTAGAAGCAGATTAGTTAAGGTGTCAGATTTCACCATAGAAAAAAAAAGGTACTGCATCATTTCTCACAATATCACCTCAGAGAAAGGTGCAAACCAGCTTAGCTAGTAAAGTCATTTGGCTGCTATACCAAGAACTAGGGACAAATCCAGCCTTCACTCTGGATGGGGATGTTAACTGGAAGGAAGGGAAAAGCCAGCCTCTAATGGTACAAACCAGTCACTGGAGATTACAAAAATATTGCCTTAATGGTTTTCTTCTTGTGATGAAAAGGAAAGAATTTAGAAATCAAAATAGAAGCTTAATACGTAAAAAATGTAGCACCATCAGTTTACTCATCCTGACTATTCACTATTATAACAACCACAAAATGATCAAACAAAAAGGCCAGTATATTTAGTTTGATTCACTCAAAGACTAAGTTATACATACAATCACTTATACAATGAAAGAATATATAAAGAATCAGCAGATTCTCTTATTTCAACTGACCTTGCACAGTTATTAACTAATACTTGTTATTCTGCTCAATAAACTACATACTTAACAATTGAGAACTAGGTCACAACCTATAGCACAAAATTAAATTAAGGCTTGAGTAAATACCTGATTAACAAATGTTCGTTGGAAAGGACTTTTCTCAGCATTTAGCTGCCACAGGGGAGACAAAAGTATATAATCATTAGCATATGATTGATGATTACAAAAGCAATGTCCTAATTTATTTAGCAATTAGTAGATATCCATATGGTTAATAATACCAAATGCCCTTTCTACCAGAATAAGTAGATGAATGAAAAACAGACTTAACACCTTCAAAAAAAAAAAAAGAAGCTAACCAAACCCACTCAGGACTTTAGAGATATTCAAGATCATTAGACATTTGGAATATTTTCATTCCCAAAAAAAAATCCCTTGATATCATCAGGGCACCTGGTTCCATGAGAAACTATCTATTTCTTTTTAAGACTGGATAGACTGCATAAGATCTGTGCAATACTATGCAAACCCTAGAAAATGGGTTATTTCCAAATTATGGTCTCAATAGACCAGCTTTCAGGGGGCCATTTGGTCCCGCCAATTAGCCCATCTGCAGCAAGTCTCAATCCTTTATCAGTTATCACCTAAATCCAAAACCTGACACTCATCCTTACATTCATGAAACCAGCAGATTCGAATTTCAAGACTGATATACTTATCTTTGAAAGAACTTTTTCAATCTTGACAACTGATTCATAATAGAAGTATTTCTTCCAGCCAAAGTAACATAATTTTGCAACCCATGCCAAATTCGTATAAAATCAGCCAAAAACTTCCTATTATAACCAATTCAGCTAATAGTGCATATATTTAGGTGGATCATGGTCCCAACTCTTAAAAACCCTCAACCCTGAATTATGGTAAAAACACTACCTTTAACAATTAACAGTCATTATCAATATTATAACCCAGGAAACCCAAAAAAATGAAACCATTTAAAAAGTTTACCCAGCATTCATGATGAAACCAATATAACTTTAATCAAAAAGTTAACAGAAGTAATTTTAAATCCCAAATCAAACTTGCATCAAATATTGTGGCTCAAATTTAGTATGGTATACCTGCTAAAAAGCTGAGAGTAATTATCTAATCACAATTCCTCAATATTTTGGCATGAAACTGCACCTCTTAATAATTCAACCAATCCTATAAGACCTGCCAAATTAAGGCTTGTACTAGTACGCCCATCAAAAGCTAATTATATTTTCTATTTCCAAATAGAACAAGCTTATTGCAAAGATTAAATGTTACTTTCCTCTATATGAAATAGTAAAGCTAGGTCTAAAATTATCACAGTATTACCTACAAAAGCATAAAGAGCAACATTCTTCAATAAGTTCAGAGGGTCCTAAATACACTCAAATTCCAAAATCGCTCCAACCAAACCAGAAAACGCCATGTAATTATCATAAACAAAAAACTCCCTAATCAGAAAAGCATTACTACTAAAACTTTCTCGCTCTGAGTCTAAAGCTTCTTGTATCTTAACTAGATCAAGCAATTCCAATACATCTCAAAACAACCAGGGGACTGATATACAAAGTTAATTCAGCCAAGATCTCATATCCTCATCAAATTCAACCACCGGAACAACACCTATCAATGAACAGGTTCACATCGACTCCACCAAAATTTTCAAATACAGGAAAACAATAGCAACTAAAAAATCGAATAACAAGCTCTCTTACTTCAGTTGAACATATATTTCAACTACCTAAAAACGTGAAATTCCATTTCTAATTAATGCCAAACAAACAAATCAAAATCCTAAATTCTCCTTTGCAAGAATTATTCAAGAAATGCTTAAAACTAAAGCAAAGTGAGTAAAAAGAAAAGAGAATCGGATCTGAGTACAGAGAGACATACATCACGGAACTGGAGGAGACCGAGCTCACCGAGATAAGAAATGGCTCGGTGAGCAGACTCGACAGGAATAATGAGTTGGACAAGCATCATTTTCTCCGACCGCATCAGATCCATCGGCGGCAGGTTATCTATGAACTTCTCCATTCTTTCCATTTTTTCTCTCTCTTTCTCGAGAATCCGACGGAAATAAATGAATTTGGATCCGAGATTTTAGATCTGAGACAGTTCTTATTTTTTATTTTTTTGGTCTATGAGGGAGCGAGTGCGTTTGGTTTCAGTTTCACCATCGCAACTGTCGTTGGAAAAATTGGAAAATTCAAAATCGGGAAATTGGCTTCCTTTTTCAAGTTGAATTAAAAAGAAAAAAAGAAAAACTAAAAGGAAACTTTTTTTTTTATTGACTTAAGTGGTTGTTAAGGTCAGAGGTCCACCAAGGATGGAGTTTACTGGGCTAATTTTGCGTGTTTTGGATCCTTAAACTTAAAGCAATTGAATTTTCTAACGGTTCCTACCGCGATCGATCGAAGGTGGAGAATGAGATGTTTCAAGAGCAAATTTAATAGTTCAAAATTTATTGTTTTGTTTGGCAAAAATAAAAATAAAAGTTTTAAAATTAAAAAAATTCAAGTAATTTTTTTCTGAAAATCTACTTATGGTTTTTTAAAAATAATTCAATTATTTTATTAGATATGACTCATTATTAAATATAAAACTAAGAAAATATTTTTATTTAATTTAATATATATTTTATTTTTATATTATTATAAATTTTTAAATGATTCCTATATTAATTTTTATATTTTATATTTAATATAATTATTTTCTTTTATAATATTTTATTTCATCAAATTTTAATAATCAAAATTTCTTTCTAAAAAATTCATTCAAGCAATATAATTACAAATGCTAATATTTAAAATTGATATATTTTAAAATGTTTTTATTAAAAAATTTATATTTGATGCACTGATATTGTATTAATTAGAAAAGTTAAAAAAATACGTAAGTCTTTAAAAATAAATTAAAAAACTTTATTGATATAAGAAAAAACTTATATTAATATTTATTTTTAAAAGTGTGCATAATTTTTAACTTTTTTTTTTTTGCTCATAAGGGAGTACAAAGGAGGAAAAATGAATCAAATCTTGGATTTCTCTCTAAACTTGACAATTTTATACATGACACAGAAAAATCGTGTATGGATTTTGAAAAAGCGTTGACACGCTAAAACATGGAAGCTAAATGTTCAATTTAGAATCTAATCTTTGGAGTATTACACAATTAAAGATACAATATTTTATTTTGATCAATTAATGACTAAACATTTTCGAAACTATTCAATGTATGACTTTTTACCAGCATTAAGGTGCACACATCGTCAAAAACGTGCATGCTAATAAAAAAAATCTTGATTTTTTTATTATAAAAACCCAAAATTTTTATTTTTACTAATTTTTTCTTGCTTTTTTCTCTCTCTACTCTCTCCCTCTCCTTCTCCCTCTCTCTCTCTCCCTTCTCTTTAAAATCCCTTTATCTCTCATTGGATTTTCATGAAACCCAAAAAATGGTTGAAAGGTAAATCAAAGGGTGAGCTGCTAAATGAAAAGGAGGAGCTAAGGGTTATGTTAGAAGAGAAGCTAAGAGTTTACACGATGAGAGAGAATGGGATGAGAACTGTAATAGCCTAGCTGTCAACCAATCATTTTCCAATCAATTGCATGAGTATAAAATTTTGTAGAATGCACAGCTGCCAGTACATAGACATAGTGTCATTTGTAAGGCTTATAAGCCTTTGTTAATATATAAAACTTTGTAATAACACATAAACTATGAATGAAAAATATCAACAATTTCTTTTCTCCTTGTTCTCTTCTTTTTTAGTCTAACTTTATTTCTGAAACGTAATCTATAACAAAATTGGTAAGAGCGATTAAGTATCCAACCTCGACAAACTGGAAAAAATACAAAACATAAAACTATAGTGGAGGGAACTCATTTCAATACACTATAGGAATAGGTTCAAGCTTTACAATCCCCAATTGGAAGCCATGAAAGCTACCAAATCAGTGGTACCTCCATGGTGGGAAGAACAGAGGAAAGGATGGAAAGCAAGATCTTGGAAACTCAAGAGTGTATTAGCAAGTTCGTTTCGCTAAGCGTATATAATAAAAGAGAGTGAAAGGGTCCACCCCGAAACCAAGGGGGTACTAACACCAGCTGAGTCCTCTCTAACAAATCCTTTTTTACCTTCCATGAGAGTAGATAAGAACCTTATTTGAATAACTAAGGTGGATGAACATGGAAATAGCCACAAATCTGATGAACCAATATTCTTACCTAAACATCATACAACTATTAGTCACTATAAAACTCACCATGGTATGCCTCCAAAAAAGACCTAAGAAACCGTTAATGGATCTACTCACATGAATGCTTGTACTCTTAAACCAAAAACTGAGCTACCTACATTTGAAGGCAAAAATCCCAGGGGTTGGGTTAGGAACGTTTTCAATATGATTCTTTTTCCATATTTGTTTTACATGAGCAGCAAAAACTAGAGGTTTGATGAATACTTGATGCAAAATCCAAATGTTTCATGGTTTGAATTGTAGTGAATTTATGCCAGAGGTTTAGTGATAGAATGTACTCAGATGTTATTGAGGAGTTCAACAAGCTAAACCAAAGATCCACTGTTGAAGAATACAAATGAAGATTTAAAGAACTTTGGTCCTATATGCTCAACTAAATCCTCACCTGGATGAAGATTACTTTGTTTCCAGATTCATAAGTGGGCTGAAGGAAAAGCTTAAGCTACAGGTTAAACAATGGACCTCCAACACTAGCAATAACCTTTAGACAAGCTAACCTCCATGAGCTATCATTAGAAATTGAAAACAAGAGATACTAAATGACCCCCAAATTTAATCTTATTAACACTCAAACTTATTCCAAAAACCCCAAATCTTCATGGAATACCAATCCAAAGACCAACCAATCAGACCTACCTTCTTGAGATCAACATCAAAAAAACCAAAGAGACCTTCCAACCTTTGTTTTAGATGCAATGACAAATTCTTCGTAGGCCACATATGTAAAACCAAGCTGTCGAATATAATCACAGAGGATGAGTTGGTGGAGGAGGATAGTAAGGTGATGGATGAAGTTGAGAACCATGAGTAGAGTTGCAATGAAAGCATGAACAGGGACAGTAACTTGGAGATTTCCATGAATGCCATTATTGGGAATAGTGGCCATAGTACTTTAAGGATTAAAGGATGTATCAAAGGCAAACCATTGCATGTCCTTATAGACCGTAGGAGTATCCATAGTTTTGTAACTCCACAGTGGGCAAAAGATGAGGTGGAATTGATTCTAACGAGCCTTTTAACTATTACTGTAGCTAATGGAGAGGTTATACAATACGGCTCTGTGAAAATAGTAGGAATGTGTTATGCAAGGACACTCTTTTACTCATAACCTTAGAGTTTTGCCTATGGGGAAAGTGACATGGTTCTAGGGGTAGACTGGATGAGGGGGTTTAGCCTTTCGATATTTGACTTTAATGACATGTCCTTAACCTTCCAAAAGGGGAAATGGCAAATTATTTTGAAAGGAGGCAACAACAATTCCAATCTTAAGATTATTTTAGAGGAAAGGCAATAAAGGTTGGCAAAGGAGGACCCTAAGTTGCGTGGTGAAATGTATATGTTGAGTTTAGAGTATGGACATGCAGATATTCTAGTAATGATCAAGACCTTACTTTCTTCCTTTAAAGACATTTTTTTTCTTGTGTAACCCATGAGGTGCTTCTATACCACATTGAGTATAAAACTAATATTCGCTCTTGCTTTGTGACTAGCATTAGCCCAAAGAAATTTGACCTGGTGACTTTGAAGATATCTTTAAGGAACGAGATGGCTGACCACCACAAAGAACCCATGACTTGGTTATCATGTTTTTAAACTCATCGAGATCAAGTTTTTTCCAATCGGAGAGAATGATGGAAAATGACAGCAATAGAAATTATTTTAGTTTAAGTTTCAAAATAAGGAGTATTTTTATAATTTTCAAGTCCATTAGAGATTTAAATAAGGATCTAATTTTAGTCTTTTAATTGTTTTAGTGTCCTAAGCTAGAAAAAATCGTGTGTTTAATTTTAGAAATTATATATGATGCACTGACAGTGTATGGAGTGTATAGTTTCTATACAGTGTCAGTTAACCATTAAATGATCCTTCATTACTGAGCAAAATCTAAAAATGTATAAGCTTTTAAAAATAAATTTAAAAAGTTTATTCATATTTATTTTTAATGATCATTATATGAGGTATTATTTTATGATCCATACACTATCAGTGCATCATATATAAACTCTTAATTTTATTAACAGGATTAGGTAATTAAAATTTTATAATATTTGAGTTTTAATAGATAGTTTGTATCTTATTATGATAAGACTTGCTTGCTTACCTGTAAATAGGTTTTTAACTTTTTTGTACAAAAAATATCTTCTCTTATTTTCAAGTTTATTTTTCATTTGTTAAAAAAAATATATTAATTTTTAGTGGTGCCAGGGGCTAGACTTGGTAGGGAGAACTACGGTTCGATCCCCCGCAAGTCCGTTGGGAGGAGTTTAAAACCTTAACCCCGGGACCCGTTCCGAGACCGGATTAGTCGACCCAATGGGTTCGGATACCGGTTGGGAAACCAAAAAAAAAAAATATTAATTTATCGTTTTTCATATTAAGAGTGGGTAACTCCATTAATGAGGATGGAGCTCATTAAAGATTTATTGGGCAAGGGATTTTTTTTGTTCATTTTGGCAAGGGATTAATATTTTTTTTTTGGTTACAAGGGATTAATGTATTAAACAGCAAGCAAAAGATCTTTTGTACTTCCAACAAATTACTATCTTTATCTTCCTTGATATAATTAATAAAAATTAACACTTACAATAAAGTTGTTAAATCTACAAATGGGTTTATATAATAAGATATACTTATTTATGTAAAAAAAAGATATACTTATTTAAGTAAGTACACAAAATATTTTTTTATCTATAATTTATTACAAACGTGGCAAGTAGGAGAAAAATATTACTTGTAGAGTTTTTTTTTTCAACTATTATTTTTATTAATTTTTAAGTATAAATTATATTTTAAACCCATTATGCAAATATTAAAAAAAGGTTTTACACTGCAACACCTCTTACTTTTTTTAATAGATAATAATTAACAACGTTTGACCGGTAATTACCACATACTGTTTATACAGAAACATGATATTTCATTTTTAATCCAAATTTCATAATAAAATTAATAAAATTATCAATTTTTATATTTAAAAAATAAAAAAATGGTTTAGACATATTTTAGCTTTTTATTACATAAAAAGCTTGAAAATTTTTTTGTTTTCTCTGTCAAGCCACTAATTGATTTTAGGCAAATCCTGTTTTTTCACACAAGGAAATGGTTACAATAATGGATCATTAACTTAAATAGCGAAATATTCTAATTTTATAACTGACACATAATTCACAATTTTTTTTAATTTTTTAATTTTTTTAATTTTCTAAAATATTTGTCTTATTATTTTAAATTTGTTTGTAAAATAAAAAAATTTTATTGTTAATGCGTAGGATACTAATTTTAAAATAATAAAAAATTAGTCATGTGGAAAATAATTTTATTTGCCAAATTTCATGAGAAATCTTTTCCTTCTATTTTTGAGTTAATAGCATATGTAGTCCCTATAATTTGGGTCAAATAACAAATTAGCCCCTAGATTTTAAAACGTAACCAATTGGTCCTTAAAGTTACAATATTGTAACACATATGTCCTTCCGTTACTCAAATCGTCAATTCAACCGTTAAATGCCAACTGGCCTACACGTGGCTTATAAGTGTGCCCAATCATCTCTTGCATTTCGCTGACATGGAATAGTAAGAAATTAAAAATAATTAAAAATCATTATAATTAAAAAAAACCCTAAAAAGCAGCAGACCATTCTTTTGGCTCCTTCAATTTCACTCGCAAACTTATTCTGTGAACATTCATCTAGGCAGCCATCAAAACTAAGCTCTGATTCCTTCCTTTTCTCCTTTATTTTTCTTGACTTCAAATTAGAGAACAAAAGCCCAATACCTTCTTGCAACTCCGATCGCCAACCAACCACCGAATCACAGCCTTTCCTTTCTCCCCTTTATCCCCTTCCTTTCTAATTTCCTTAGTTTCTTCTCTGTCTCTCAAACTATCACGCCCAATTTCCAAAGATTCCAAGAACCAGAAAATTTTCCTTTTTTGTATTTTCATTGTGATTTCCTCCCTAGATTCTTAAATTTGTGCTTGACTTGTTAATGGTTTCTACTCTTATTTTTATATATATTCTAGGGATATTCTCCGTTTATGGATGGTTGATTGTTGTTGTGGATCTTGATTTTGCCCCTTTTAATATGTTGGTTGATTCTTGGTTAACTTACATGAAGTGATTCGAGATTGTTAGGATTTTTGGGTTTTTTATTTCGATTGTGGGAATGCATTAGTATTGAACTATTTTGCTTTTGTTGAGAGTAGGGCTGTAAGGGTTGATGAAGATGAGGCTATGTTTTTTTTTTTTTTTGTGATTTTAGCAATGGAGGTGTAGTATGTGTCTTTGTAGAATTGTTTGGGTTTAATGGTCGACCTTCATCTTGATGTTTTTTGTGGTGTTCTATTTCGTTCGAGTTCTAGATTTGAAATAGGATAAATTCTTGTTTTGAATTATGTTGCATACGAGTTGCTCGATGGTATGTTTGAATCAAGGTGCTGACTCCTTAGGCTGATGTTTCCACGACCCTGAATGGTATGTCTAGATGGTCTAATTAGTATGGGGTATGTGTGAAGGGCATTCTTGCTTGGCTTCTTTGGTCCTTGCCGTTTTGACTTGAGTGGGATGGTTATGGCTTCCTCATGAACTGTTGAATTCTTTTGATGAGTTCGATTTGTCTTTGCTAATTGTAATTAATGTCTTGTCTATTTGATTGTTTTGATTGGCACTGATTGCTCCTACCATGAATAGTCCTTGTATTGCCCTTTGTTTCGTCAATAAATTAGCCTTTCTAAAAAATGTGGTCTAAAGGTGATGATGATGGTGATTTGCGCAGATGGGTGCGCATTTTCTTTCTCTGTTGAGTCTTCCTTTTGCTTTCCCTCTCTTCTTCTACTTGACAAAGCTCAAAAATAATTTTTTTAATTATATCGAATATGTTAAAAATAAATTTAGGATTTTTTTAATTATAATGATTTTCATTTTTTTTATTTTTTACTATTCCATGTCAGTGAACACACAAGAAATGATTAAGTACACATGCAAGCCACATGTTGCCCAGTTGACATTTAACGCCTAATTGATGATTTTAGTGACGGAATGATATATATGTTACAATATTATAACTTTACGGATCAATTTATTATGTTTTAAAGTCTTGAGATTAATTTGTTATTCATTCAAATTATAAAGACCACGGATGTAATTAACTCTCTATTTTTTTAATAAATTATTATCTTAATTGATAGTTTGATACACGTATCTACTTTACTTTACTGGAAATCAAATGTCGAAGACATCCTTCGACAGTCGATACCGTAACTCTGTAAGAACATTCCAAGTACTTTCTTTTTTCCGCAAAAACGAAAGTATCTGCATTTTGATATATTTAGGCCTCGTTTGGCATCGTTTTTGTTTCCTGTTTCCTGTTTTTGTTTTCAGTTTTTTTGGAAACAGAAACAGAAAATGCGTTTGGTAACATGTTTTCGTTTTCAAAAAACGAAAACAAAAACAAGAATTTCCAAAATTGTTGAAAACAAGAATTTCTTGTTTTCATTGTTTTTGAAAACATGTTTTCATTTCTGTTACTGTTCATAAGTAAGTGAACAAAGTTTATATATTACTATAATATTAATATTTTTTTATAATAAAAATATAAATAAAATTAATTAATTTTTTAAATAAAATAATATTAAATTTTAATATAAAATATTATTTAATATTTTAAAATTAATATATTTATTTTAATATAGAAAAGTTGAAAACGTAAAAAGTAATTAAATATATATTACATTGAATTATAATATTATAATATTATTTAATTTAAACTTTTATAATAATTTATTGAATATATTAAATATTTTAAGTAATATCAGTTATTATAATTTTGATATGCTAATAATTAATATTATTATATAATATAATTAATTTTTATTTTACTAAACAATATTATTATTTAATATTATATTCTATCTTAAATTTAAAATATATCACTGCTACTATTAAATAATTTAATATTATTAAATAAGTAAATACTTAACATTAAATAATATTATTTATATTAAATATAATATATTTTAATAACTATATAATTTATTATAAATTAATTAGTTAAATATTTTATTTAATAATGTAATATTATTATTACAATTAAATAAAAATTATTATTAAATATAATTTATGATTATTACAATTAAATTCAATAATATTATTTTATTTAATATTATATTTAATTATAACATTATCTAAATTATACTAAATTTTTATATGATTAAATAAAAATATTTAATATTAGTATTAAATAATATAAAATAATATTATTTAATATTATCTACATATTATTATTTAATAAATATATTATTTTTATTTAATTTTTAAAATTTTTTTTGAATTGAATTATTATATCTAAATATTTAAATATTTGTTTTCAAAACGTAACAGTATTAAACAAACATATTTTTTATTTTCAAAAATTGAAAACAAAATAAAATAAAACAAAAACAAAATTTTCAAAAACAAAAAATATAAAACAAAAAACAGAAAACGATAACAAACTACCCTTACTCTTCAAAATCTCGCCCCCGCCATTCTTGTCAGGAGCCGAACGAAGCTGACTCATCAATGGCGACCGCCACCTCCATTGTACGGTCCCCAACGTCCCTACTCTCCGGTAAAGTCGCCATCTCCGATCAAAAGCCAACGCCATTCGTTCAAATCCCCCGATTTCCTTTAAAACGTCCCTGTTTCACCGCTCTTTTCGCTTCCATCCGCGACAACGACGACGACAACGACGGAAGCAATAAGATCACGAAGGCCGTCGGGTTGGAGAAGCTTGTCGATGATTTCCCTTACGACGTCATCGCCAAAGACTCCCCTTTGCATCCCAGTATGAAAATCCCCGTCGCTCTTTTTTTAGGGTTTATCTTTATTTTTAAAATTGTAATCTTACGTAGGCTATTTTGTCATTTCCGTCAGGGCCACTTTCTTCTACCCAGTTCTCCAATTCGGTCTCTGATGGCTCTCGCCTTCGCGTTGCGTATCAGGTAAGGTTTTTTTTTTAGTAATCTATAACAATTTATATTTTTTAATTAAAATTTTACAATGGATGATTGGCTCAAGTTTATATTTTAATTTTGAATTAATATACTTTTTTACTATAATTTTAAAAGGGTGTTCGTGGCGCCTACAGCGAAGCAGCTGCTCAGAAGGCCTATCCGAATTGTGAAGCTGTTCCTTGTGATCAATTTGATGTTGCTTTTGAAGTATGATTTGAATGAATGAGCATATTTGATTAATCTTCACTAAGAACTTGTTTTAATTATGATTTTTTAATTAGGCTGTTGAAAAGTGGTTAGTGGATAGGGCAGTGTTACCGATTGAGAATTCCTTAGGTGGTAGTATTCATAGGAATTATGACCTCTTGCTTCGCCATAGCTTGCATATTGTTGGGGAAGTTAAGCTTGCTGTTCGTCATTGCTTACTAGCCAATCATGGTGTTAAAGTTGAGGACTTAAAAAGGGCTCTCAGTCATCCTCAGGTATGATGTAAGATTTAACATGCTTGTTGACTAAGTTTCTCTTGTTGTTTGGAATGATTTTGTCTGAACTTGGTCACTTTTCAGGCTCTAGCTCAGTGTGAGAACACGTTAACAAAGATAGGTTTGAGTAGAGAAGCAGTAGATGATACTGCCCTTGCAGCGAAGGTGAGTCTTGATTTAGAGTGTAGAAATTGATTTGACATGAAAGATTCTGTAAGCTTTGTAGCTGACTGTGCAACATGAAGTACATGATGTGCTTTGATTGTCTAAGCATGCTAGATGAATCTTATTTCCCCTCTGTTTTTTTTTATTCTTTATTTTTGACATAGTGATGCATATAAGAGGTAGGCTGGCAGCACTTTATCTAGTTTAGTTCACGTAGCTTCCTTGCTGATCCGAACTTAATCAAGTAAATTTTATTCTCTTGTGTGGATGTAGCAAAGATATAGAACTTCAGTTACATGATTGCTTTTGGAACTAATTGCTGCTTGTCGCATGAGTAGTTTCTAATTTTGACTGATTTAACATGCTGTTTATATGCAGTATGTGGCGTTCCAAAAACTAAAAGATACGGCAGCTGTTGCAAGTTCTTCAGCTGCAGAGATATATGGACTGAACATTCTTGCTCAAGATATTCAGGTTTGTGTTGATTTTTGTCTGTTCAGTGGTTTTGTGTTCAATATTTTTCAGAACTTTGAGTTTTGATATGCCTCCCCTTTTTGACAGGATGATTGTGATAATGTTACTCGATTTTTAATGCTGGCCAGGGAACCTATTATTCCTGGCACACAGAAGCCATTCAAGGTTTGCCCTTCAATGACGGAAAACTTTTTGCATTCAAAGTACTTAGTCATAATTGTTCCTTTTCTGTTCTGCAGTTATTAGTCATTGTTGCGCATGAAGTTTTTCTAATGTATGCATTTATTTTGCAGACAAGTATAGTTTTCTCATTAGAGGAGGGTCCGGGTGTGCTTTTCAAGGCACTTGCTGTTTTTGCTCTTCGGCAGATCAACCTTTCAAAAGTATTCATTTTTTCTTTGGATTTTTCAAGTCACTTTGAAAGCTGCATTTGAAAGTTTATTTCTTACCTTTGAAAGCTGTATTAACATCCTTTGTTTATTTGTTACCTTTGATCAGATTGAAAGTCGTCCTCTGAGGAGCCAGCCCTTGCGAGCATCTGATGATAGCAGCAATGGTTCAACGTAATTTTAGTAAAATACCATTCGTGTTCTTTTTGCGCTTAAAATGAAGTGAAAGATGGGTTAACAATGTTTTTTAGTAAAATTGATAAATTATATATACTGTGATTTACTTCTTACTACCAACATTGAGTCAAACAGATTTATTCCTGATTGTTTAATGTCTTCTGATAGATACTTTGACTACCTTTTCTATGTGGACTTTGAAGCGTCGATGGCTGAAGAGAGAGCACAGAATGCCCTAAGACATCTAAAGGTATATTACTTTGCCCCTTCGACCTTTCGAGAAAATTAGGTGTTAGATATATAACAATATGTTTCCTTGGCAGGAATTTGCAACTTTTTTGCGAGTTTTGGGGAGTTATCCTGTGGATTCTACTATGATATAAACAAGTTGTTTGTGGTAAGTAATCAATATTTGAACAAATGTTGACTGTTAGATTGATAGCAGGCTTTGACTTTTATAAGATGATGTGGTGGCAGAATGTTGCTAGATCATATTTCTTAGAACTTCACTTTTTCAAATTAATTTTCAGAGCTTTATTAAAATGCTGACTAAAATGAGGTTGTGAGGAGCGATATCCTTGAGGATTTAAAAGGGCTAAGACAATTTTGGATATCTTAGAAAGAAAGTCATTCGTGTCATGTAAATCTGCTCTAGTTCCTTCTTGAAAATTTTGTTACTGATTGACCTAAGTCATTGACTAGAGACTACAAATGTAGACTGTAATAAGAATTGTTCTTTTTAAATTGGTGGGAAGCCTTAAGAAAGGGTACATTTTACAATTGCGCTGGAAGGAGGAAGACAGAGGGATACGGTAATATTCTTGTTGCAATTGAACAGTAAGCTGGAATTTTTTAAGTTTAATCTTTTGCAATTGGCTTGGATTTTGCATTGAAACCTTGAAATTCTATCGTTGCATATTGATTGATCAGGCTATTGTTGATTCCTGTTCAGTCAGTCACATGAACTGGACAGGCCATTGGAAATTTGATTATCTATGTTGCTTTTTTTTTTGCTGCTTGAATGTTGAAAGTAAGGTTTGTACTTGTGACTGCTTGATATTCCATGCTTTTACATAAATGAATGTGTAGGATAAATACTGATTATGTAGTTTTTATCCCTCAACAAACATTGTCTTGTGGAAGATATTGCTGTTTGGTCTCTAAGCATGTGAATCTTCAGATCTGAGAGACCTTTATGCTTTTCTGTCGGCTAGTACAACCTAATTTGATGTTGTTGTTATAATTGGATGAGCCTCAGGTAGCTTGAATTTGATTTCACTCGCAATTGTTTAATAAAGTTAGGCCTATCTTGAATTTGAACATAATATTAAATGCTAATTTGCTAAAACTAGGAATAGATGTGGCCCTATTACGCCACCATTCCAGATGGATTTTAGGCATAATTTGACAAACATGGTACCTGTTGCTAGTCGATAATCTTTTCCTTCCCTTTTCTGCTGTAGGTTCTGTCAGCTTGAAATCCTTTCAGCTTTTCATATTTCTGTTAGAAAACTTTGCCTAGCAATATGAATTGCTAAATGGCGTAAGTTTGGCAAGCATTTTGGTTTCTAACACTTGACTGGTAATACTGATGCAGAAATCAATATGAAGTTTCAATATGTTACCTGGATCAAATTTTTACCTTGCACAGATAGTCAGATACCATTTACTCATTATATTGTGGTCGCGTTTCTGATAGAGATAAAAGGCCTTGATTCAGCTTTCATACTGCTGCAATTGAGTCGTGCCACTGCCCTGCAGATGGATGAATGCTTGACAATATCACTTTTGCAGTATGGCTTATGATATTTTTGTAATCAGGCAAGCAGTTTTTTCATTTTTTCTTGAGAAATGATAGTTGTTCTTTTTTTTTTAATCTGAAAACTACTTTCAGCCTTTAGATTCAAGAAATGGCAATCTTCTCTTTCAGCTCCTTCTACACTTACTTGATTTTTTTTTTCTTTGGATCGAGCATTTGATTCTTTGATCTTTCTCAGAAGAGCTGGAATCGAACCTTTTCCATCTTGTCAGCCTCTACTATATGAGTGAACTCTTGCTCTAAGGTTCAGCAAACTACAGTCTCTCACTCTCTTAGTATTTTTGTTGGTTTCGAATCGATTAAAGTATTAAAGTCTGACTTCAAGTTTAAACTTACTGAATTATAAAAAGTTTTCAATGCTAAAATCTAATGAATTTGATTTTTTTTAATTAAGATTACTTTGAGAAAGGAAAATTGAAGTTTACACTTGCATAAAAATGAGACACGAGACTTAAAAATTTTTAATAGTTAATGTAATAAAAATGAATATCCATGTATTTTTATTTTTCATTATTCATCTATAATTTTTATTTTTTTTACTTTTTTATTTTTTAATTAAATAATGTTTATGAAACCGAGCCAAAATTTGTCACATAAAATCCTTTGCAATGTTTTAATTGATTTGATCATTAAAGAGCCAACTAATACTAAAATATGCTTGGTTATAATATTCGTATCTTTTTTTTGGTGATAATTGTGTAAATATGAAAAAAAAAAGAAAAGAGAAAGAATATGTATGGTATATGCAAATGAGTAGACTACGCGGCAAGAATCTATGAGAAATAATTAGGCAGAGAATCAAGTCTCTGACTCTACCTCATCAGCTTGAAACAACAGCAACCACACTCTGAGAAGTCAGAAGATTGGTGGGGTTTGGATTGATGGTCCAGCAGCCTTGGCCACCTGAGTTGGAACCGACAGCTGCATCTGCATGGCATTGTCAGGCCCACGGAGTGGCCATTAATAGTGATGTATCATACATTTACACTGCAATTACTTAGTTTCGATTTCCAACACACAACATCTCAACCCTAGGCTATACTATAGACTGCAGCAACCAACACCGGCCTAGATCTTCGCCCAACCCTGTATCCAGGATTGCTTCTGCTCCACCCATTGTTCACAACACAAGATTTTTATGTGCCTATCATATATATAATAATATATTGATAATAATTGTGCTGTCACAAACTTTTTTTTTTCAAGATTCATTTGCTGTGAAGTGATAGATCAGTTTTCATTTATCAAAATATGGTAATTGAGCATGTTGAGTCAGGTTTGTAACCCCTTATTTCATATTGTAAAATCTCCTATTTGAATAATTGGAATTCAAATTATGTTCGGATTTAAATTATTAGATTTTAAGTTAATTTTTTAAGTCGTTTAATATTTTCTAATCAAATTAAATTGATTTGGATTGAAAATTAAAAGTATGAGAGAGTTTCAGAATGCAGTTCTCTCTTATCATCCCCTCCGAACTTCCATGTGATTTTGGTACCAAGGATGGTTCATCGCTATATTTAATTTCCAAGTTCTATATAAAAAGATTTGGGTAAATACATCTCTTGATTTGTTAATTATCTTATAATATGTTTGGAAGCGTTTTCAATTTCTTTTTAGATGATTTTAACGATATTAGTCATATTGATCAAATGCATTCTAGTTTTACTTTCCAATTTTTTTTCACTAAAATCAAATCTTGATTAAAAAATAAAAAAGAACACTTCCATTCTTATCAATTAGACTAATTCTTGCCTTGATCTCTTTAATTTCATTTGAATTTCAATTTTTTTTTTGTGTAATTATAGGTATTCTCGTTCGTTTTACGATTTAAGATTAATCTTGTTTGGGCCGAGTGTGGTAAACGGTAAAACCCTTCCAACAATGATAACTTCAAGATTTGAACTATGTCCAAATGCATAGAAAAAAATTAACTTCCATTTCTTCTAACCACTTGTTAATTTGAATTTCAATTCTCTTATTCTTTTCTTCTTATTATTATTAACGCAAATGTAGAGAAAGCCACACCAACTTATTTTGGGTCTTCTAACTGTTTTTTTTTTTAATAATTGAGATAAGAATTAAGGTTGTTCGAGTTCAAATCTAAATATTAAAGCATATTATAACTCTTTCTTAATCATTAATCAAATGGTTATTGACGGGTCTTTTGGCTATTTTTTTTTGTTTTTGCTACAATCTTTTGGCAATTGTTAAATGCATTGATTGTTTTCAATACAAATTATCCATCATTTTTCTAGCTAGATAAAGCCTAGAGGTGGATATGTGTAACATGAAATGATCCATATTTCTCAATTTCCTCCATTCTATTTCAAAGTTGTTGGAATTTATTGTCACACTTATGGCAGTGAATATGAAAAATTAAAAGAATTAATTTCTTTTGGCCTTAGATCTCACTGCATAGCTTATCTACAAACCCCAAAACAGTATACCTACGCCCATAGATTTTGCTGAAACCTTACGTTCATTTTTCATCAAATTGACTTTTTCCATCAATCTTCATCTTAATGGCAAAATGGCCACTTCTTACGTTCCAGTATTCTTTTCCTCAGTTGTTCTTAATTATATCAAATCAAATTCCTACATTGTATTTTTAAGCTATTATTAGTAACATGCTTTCAATAAAAAAATATGTTACAATATTTCTGTTATATCTTGATTTTTTTTTTCTAAGAAAGTTAAAATCGTTTAAGTCATATATGAATTATTTCGTTAAATTTTCTTCCCTCGACCTTAGTACGTATACACATAGAATGCAAGAGTGGTAAATTCGATATTAGAGAGGGATTCCCATCCAATTCATTTCGTCCAGAAATGCCGACAATGGCTCAATTTGCATATAGCTTTATGTAAAACGTTGCGCCCACACTACTACGTTAGCATAGCTGACACCGCCATACTAACCTTAGGTCTTAGCCATCGCCTTTGGTCTACAAAGTGAGAGGATGTGAATCATGTGCCAAGTTGATGAATCTGTATTTATATGCTAAATCAAACATTGATTAATTAAAATTAATTGTAGAAAAAGAAAGGTATTACTCTTAGCATAATAGAATGTAATTTGAGGACAACTGAACGTTAAATTTTAAGATTTTTATTTGAATTTTTTTTTAGAAATTGAATTTTGAGATAGAGACCGGTCTTGAATGAGATTTGTTGGGTGTGACCTTTAAGGAAGTAAACAAAGTAGAAGGGTGCTGAAATTTGATTTTGGAGTCGTTCAAGTTTGATTTTCATGCATGTTTCGATATTCAAGTCGATATATGATGAAAGGAAAGGAAGTAAGAAGATTGGAAAAGGAAGATAGAGCTTATGGAGAAAAAAGATAAGAATCTTACAAGATTCTACGTGTATGTAAAATCAAAGGTTGGTCAAGTAAAACTTTACTTGTAAACTGAAAATAATGACTTGAATTGTTAGTCTTGTGGTCCGAATTGCTTATGTTATGAGCTAGATCCAAGTTAAACTTACAGTAATAAAGCTTCTAATCCAAAATCATATCTATAAAGAAACTGATAGCTGTGTGGCATCAATGAGAAAGAATTTTTATATGCAAGTTTGGATTAATATGAATGATGCAGGCGTTGGACTTGGAGTTGGGTGCAAGCAGCTATCATGTTTGGAAGCACAGTATCTGACATACGTTACCAATTACGGAGTGTTAGAACAGTAAACCAGTAACAAGAAGAAAACGCAATATTTGATAACGGATGTTTGATTGCAACTCCGTTACTGGATCTGTGTCCTTGTCCAAAAACCTGGACAAAATCAAAACCGTTACCAAACGTCACCATGACGTTTTCCCATAGTTTCCTTTCTCGTGCCTCGCGTGATAATTCTCTCATTTTTCTCAAGTGTCAAATGAACTTTGTGGAGAGTATTTTATCATTTGTCATTTTAGACTCGAATAAGATTAGATTTAATTGTAAAACGAATAAAGATATCTATAATTATACAAAAATATATATAAGTTTAAATAGTTTGCATTATAATCCTTTATCTTTTAAAATAGTTTGCATTATGTACTTGAAAAAGATTTAATTAAATTATAAGTACATATCTCTTCAATTCAGAAGTTAATCCGGATCTTCTCTCTTGCAAAATGAAAAGAAAAATAATTCTATCTACATATTGAGGAGGTTGCTTAATTTCTAGTAATATGAAATATCCATCTGCGTCTTCTATCGCATTGCATCTGCCACGTGGGTCATACCATCTGGCATTTTGTCATCTTGGACACCACTCTCTCCACCGGCTCATCCCCTCCCTCTTCTGTCACGTTCTTTTTTCTTTGCTTTTGCCTTTCTTCATTTTTTAAGTTCATACTTCACACACCATGTATAAATTTAATAATATATTATGTCATGCATGATCATTAAAATTATTTTTATTTTAAAATTTATAGTTTAATTTATAAAGTAACATATTATGAATTACTAAAAATGTATAAGATTTATACACTAAAAATGAATCAAATATATTTTATAATTTTATTATAAATTTATATTTGATGCATTGCTAGAGTGTCAGTGTATCGATATCATACCCTATCATTCAATCGTATTATAATGCCCAATTAATTAATTACTTTAATAATATTTATTTTTCAGAATTTTTTAAAAATTTGAATTGTTAATAGGTCATTTGACATCGTTTTGTGTTTTTGTTTTTAGTTTTTTTTTTAAGCAGCTTTAGAAAACATATTTAGTAACATGTTTCTGTTAAAAAAAAAAAAGAAAACAAAAACAAGAAATTTTAAAATTGTTGAAAGCAATAATTTTTTTTTCATTGTTTTCGAAACAAGTTTTCATTTCTGATACTATTCATAAGTAAGTGAATAATATCTAGATTTCATAATAAAAATAAATTAAATTAATTTTTAAAATGAAAATAGTATTAAAATTTCAATATAAAATATTATTTAATCAACATTATATAATTTAAAATTAATATATTTATTTTAATATAGAAAGTTGAAAACATGAAAAGCAATTAAACATAAAATATAGTAAACTATAATATCATAATATTATTTTATTTAAATTTGTATAATAATTTAATGAATACATTATATATTTTAATGTGTATCATTTATTATAATTTTGATATGTTAATGGATATGGTTTAATATTATAGTATTATTATCTACTATAATTAATTATTATTTACTATTATATTTTTCAATTAAATTTAAAATATATCACTACTACTATTAAATAATTTAATATTATTAAATAAGTGAATACTTAACATTAAATGTTATTATTTATATTTAATATAATATATTTTAATGACAATATAATTTATTATAAATTAATTAGCTAAGTATATATTATTTAATAATTTTATCTTAATAAATAAAATTAAATAGTATTATTAAATATAGTTTATAATTATTATTTCATATTATTATTTAATATATAAAATTTAGAATTTTATAATCTCAATTATTATTGAATAAAAATTAATATTAAAATTATGTGATATTATTTTTAATTGAATTATTTTAAATAATTATTATATTTAATATTATATTTAATTATAATATTTTTTAAATTATATGAAATTTTAATATGATTAAATAAATGAATTTAATATCAGTATTAAATAGTATAAAATAATATTATTTAATATTATGTTTATAACATTATTAAATAATTATATTATTTTTTATTTAAAATTTTAAAATTTTATTTTGTGAATTGAATTATTATATTTGAATCAGTTTAAATATTTGTTTTTAATACATGACAATACTAAACCAAATAAGTTTTCTGTTTACAAAATTTGAAAACAAAACAAAATAATAAAAAAAATTCAAAAACAAGAAACAGAAAATACAAAATCGTAAACAATACTAAACAATCCCTAAGATAATATGTTATAATTTACCGACAATGTGTGGGATTTATACAAATGCAGTAAATATAAATCCTTTTATTAGTAATAGTACTAACTTAATTAACTTAATTAGTGCTATATTAATTACTAATTCAAGATGATTTTCTTATGTTAGGATTTTATTTCAACAGTCGGAGAATTGAGATGGAGTTAACATTTGAGCGAGAGATACTCTTTTCTTTTGTTTAATATTGCCTCATATTTATACCTAGCAACGAGAAAATGAAGCCAAAGGAATTATTTTAGTAATTTAAATAAGATTAATATAAGAATAAATGAATTTTTTATGTTTTCTTTTCTTTATAAATGAATTATCAATTAATTTACCAATAAATGATAAATAAATTATTCATCATCTTCAACTAATTAAAATAATTCCCTTGGCTTCATTCCTTCACTAGCATTTGTCTTGGAATTTCAAAATTATTAGATTACTTCTTTGCACGTATCCAAAAACTCTCTTTTAATTTCACGAGGTTACCAAAAAAAAAAGCTTTATTACATGTATCAAAAAGAAAACTTGTTTTATAATAAATTTAACGAGTCTACGAGGATGACGATATTATATACATTTGACTTTTACGCTAAAGTATATCAAATATTCTTGAATTATTCTTTTTTTTTTAACCTTTTAACTTTTATTCTATTCAACTAAGTTTTTATTTATAATAAAAAATTGATTTATGTTAAAAGTGTAGGTTTTATTCAAATGTGAAAAAAAATTAAAAACTTATTTAGATATAATAAAAGTATAGGGATCTATCTAAATAAAATGATAAAATTCAAGGGTTTTTTGAATTTTAGCTTTACATTTATTTTCAAAGAATCTAAGGGGTACCAATCGATTATGCTTTTAATCTTTCAAAATAGAAAAGATTTTACTTAACATATATTAAAAAAAATTGGGATTAATTTCTAACTTGAAAAACACTAATGACATAGGTAGGATTTTTTTTTAAGAGGGTGAGGGTACATAATGAAAATAAACACTAAACATGTCTTATGTTTAGGAAAAAAACATATATTTGCTTTTAGTCTTCCCTCTATAACAAAAAAAAAATTACTAGGATTCTGATATTTGTTTTAAAGATAATTATTCAATAAACAACTAGTGAAGTTTTTAAACTCTATAAGCGAAATTAAAATAATGACGCATACTTTTTAAGAATATTAAAAAAAATAAAAATTAGATAAAATAGAATGTGTATCATTATTCTAACTCTTATATGAAGTTCAAAATTAAACTCTACTAGTAGTTTATTAGATAATTATCCTTGCTTTAAAAGTGACTTGGATTGATTATATTCTTAAACATACTGCTAACATTTTGGATAAGTAATTATATCGTTATTCACTTCAATTTCACCTCCTTTGATTTTTTTCATATAAAATGTACCAAAAAAAAGGGGGATGACAACTTTTTTCAAAAATTGAATTAATGGCCAATGAGACTTTGGTCTAATGGTAAAGAGGAAATTTTGAAATTTTGAAGTTCAAGTTCAAGTCTAACCAAAAGTGAAGAGTTTAGTTAATTATTTACTAATTTAATTCGTTATAGTTTACTAGTTTACTTAGTTTAAGTAAAATAATTTTCATAATTACTAGTTTATGAAATGTAATATATTAATATGACTGTAACTTCTAATAAAAATATACTATTAACAAAACTACTAAAAATTAAATTAATGAAATATGTGTTTCTTAAGCATAAATTAGGCGGGAAACAGGCAGGAATTCAGGTAAAGTTTTTTTAGATTTGAGTCATAATGTTTTTATATAAATTTGTAGGAATGTTATCAAAATTAAATATGACATTTTAATTAATGGAATAAAGAATTATTGATTAAAAAATTATATAACAAATTTGAAAAAAAAATCCAATAAAATAATTGATTTAAAATCGATTGAAGAATCTTTCAATATAGTGCATTCCTATGCTAATACGGGATTTGAATGTGACAAATGTTATTCGAATATCACGGTTGAAAATAATTTCCATGTCAATTTTAAATTAGGCATTCGGATGCTTAACCAATGGCATTCGAATGTCACGTTTGGAAATGAGTTTTTTAAACAAAAATACAGAGAGACATTTGGATGCCAATATTAAGGCATTAAGATGTCATAGTATAAATGTCAAACAACACTAAGGGTTAATTAATTTCGTTTCAAGCTTCTTCAAACTTTTCTGCAAGGTGTTCTTTCACTGCTTGTAAAGAATTGCCAATGAAGCATATTGAGTTTTAAAAAATGTAAACTTAATGAAAAATAAAAATTGATACAATTAATCATCATAATGAAAATGTTACAATTTTTGAATTTGATCTCTATACATAAAGATGTTAGAATTCATTTCAATACATAAAAAAATTAAGAATTATTTTTTCTCTTATTCTCAAATTGAGAACAAGTTTTTGAAAGATTATTTGTTACAAAAAACTGTTATTTTTGTCCATGTTAAGAATGTTTAATGCTTTGATTTCACAAATACAAAATGTTATCAAATAAGACTTTATCATATCTTAAGCCTACTCGATTTAACTCTATTGCATATTGTAATCTATATTAGCGAAATAAATTTAGAAAAACAGACATTTGCAGCCCATTTTAAAATCATTTCCTTCTACTTTATTTTCATTTCTTATACCTATAACTATTTAAAACATAGAAACATAATTGATTGTATTAATTAATTTTACACTAATATAGTCTGAAGAACGGCTGCAAAATTGTGAAGAGCTGCCAAGGATGCCATGCATTTGTTGGCAAATAGGTAGCTACCCTAGCTGTCCAATTAGTATTAATGCACTTAGACTTTGCTTGATACTTTGCTTGACAAAAAAGAAAGGAAGAGATGGGGACATTTTGCGTGATAAAAAAATAAAGAAAATAAAAAGAAGAAAAATTATTAATTTAATTATTACGCTATAAAATAACAAAAATAAATATGAAACTGACCATTGAACTAACAATTTTTTTAATCCTCCTATCATGTAAAGTTTTGAAACGATCATAAAATATTTTATACGTGAGTTTATAATTGAATCAATAGCCTAGGTTTTAACTTTTAAATTAATTAATTTGATTAATGAAAAAAAACCATAAAATATAAACATTGTCATGGATCAAAACCAGCACACATTTTTAGAAGAGAATTTTCATTCTTAGTCATAGAGATTCTTTGTCCTGGGAGTGGGCATGCTGATATTGCTGGATTCTTTTCTTCACCGAAGATGCTATCATCCTCCCTCTCAAGCACAGTTTTCTATTCTACTTTTACTTTTTTTATTTAAATTATTATTTCTTTTATTGTTCAGAGTGTTGTTTGACTGATAGAAATTTGACCAGTCCACTAGCTTGACTGATCCCTATGAACATGATGTATCTGCTTGTCTCAGTCTCGCCATATAGCTAGGCAAGGCAAGCTCCCCCTCTGCCCCACCACAATCTTTGCCTCAAGCTCAAATTATCCTATAATCCTAACTTATTATTATTATTATTACTTCATGCTCCCTCCATTTCATTTTAAATATTTTTTTTTCTGACTCTTACATGTATTTAAGAATTGTTAACAAGTGAAAAAAATAAAAAATAAATTTGAAAAATAGAAAAATAAGAGTACAAGGTATTTAAAAATATCATTTCGAGATCGCTCAAAAAAAAAAGATGGACACTTAAAATGAGACAGGAGAAGTAACAAATTTTATGTGAAATTTTTTTTAAATGTTGAATATTTCGATTATTAATAAAATTAAAATATTTATAAATTTATTACTATTTATGTAATAATCAACCACCAACCAACAATGGATCAATTATATATGCAACAAAAAAACATTTTTCATTCTCATATTTATACATTTTTTTTCTTCTTAGGATCCAAAGGATGGGAGAAGTGGATATCAATCATTGTTTGTTTATGATTTTCCGGCTTCTGACAGATGATGACAAGTTAGAATTTTGGTTGGAAACATTGGTTTTCTCGCCGGTCCAAATATCTTGGTCCTTAGCCTTAGATGGAAAAAATGAACAACGAAATTACAGAAAAAAAAGGTAGGCTAGCTTGATTTTAGCCATTTGATCTTTTGTTCGATTGACTGATCATTATTTTCTGTGGAATGCATGTGGATTGCAAGAGCTCCTCGTCTTTTGTGATGGATTTTTTTAGCATATAGAATTTATTTTTTAATCATTAAATTTTCATGCGGTAATCTCTTTTACTTGTCCTAATTTTCTTTAAAATGTAATAAAAAAAATAAAAAAAAAGAATATTGTTTTACAAATTTCGAAACCTTGTGACTAATAAATTGCATATAAAAATTATATAATTAAAAATTATCCAAAATTAGAAAGTGTTATTTTCACATTCACAAACAAATTGATTAAAATACATACGTTCTAGACTAGATTATATAAGGTTCTATGTTAATTTAATCTTAAAGTATATAATAAAATTTATTATAAACCGAATCCTTTATTTCACAACTCAAACTTAATATTTTCATACAAAAAAAATCAAAATCTAAGTCATTCAGATACCCTTTAAAGACTTCAAGGAATCAATAGTGCATATATTGAGCAATTGTGGAATTTTTTTTTAACAATCAAAGTTTAACTTAATAATTATTATCCCTCTTTAAAAAGGTTTAGATTGAAGATTCGATTTTTCACTCTCATATTGTACTTCCTTTGAACCACAATAAAATGATAGTGAAATGTTTTTAACTCAACAAGTATTGTTAAGAGACTATCATATGTCCCTTTTTTTAGTTAATTTTTAATATATTTAAAAATATGTATCATCTTGTTAATCTCACTCTTGAAATTTGAAAACTTCATTGATAATATATCAAATAATTTCTCTTTTATAATTTGAAAAATCTCAAAATGTGTGCCAAAAAAAAATTAAGTACAGAAAAAGGATACGTTTCCACAAAATGCAATAGTTTTGTGATTTGAGCTCCAAAAACGTGGCATTTTTTGAACCAATGTTGCATCTATAATTAGCTATCCTAATTGGTAATGATGTTGTGGACCAATTTAATGAAGCTATACTAGTTGATGAGATTATCTGTTTAATCCAACTTCCATTCCAAAACTTTCTATACACTTGGGACCACTACTACACCTTATTTTACAATATTTTGTGTTACTGATTTATGACAAAAATTGATTAATTAACCTGGTGAATGATTAGCAAATTAACATGCTTTTAATTATTAAAAAATAGCCTGTCCTCCTTGAGATAGTAGCACCTCCAAAAACCCTAGCATCTAATTAATGGAAATAAGGAGTTGTTTGTTTAAATTTGTTGTGTCATTCAAGTATACATGACTTAAGACTTTCAAAATCTACCCACTTGAATCTTAACATTGACAATAATTAATGCATGCATATTTTTCAAGAAAATATACATTGTAACAGTTAAAATTTGAATTTTAAATTGAAAATCTCGAATTTAAATTCTGAAATAAAGTGTTGGAGTTTATAATAAGATGAAAATATATTGTATCTCATTGTTTATTGTAATATCATCTGTATTTGTATATTATATAAAAAAAACCTTGTGTGTGATATGTAATTATATATTATGTGCACATAGTAGGATTGTTTACAGATTTGTTTTTATTTGGTAGGAAAGAAAGGAAGTGAAAATAAAATAAAATGTTCAAATCTAATAATTGAATTACAAAATAGCATATGCACATTGTTTTGAAATTCAATCATTAAATTAATTTTTTTCCTCATTTACCCCGAATGAATGTAGAACGACCCACAATTAACCACACATAATAAACACCTAAAATTATTCTTTTATACATAGATCTCTAATTAACCCTAATCTAATATACTGTTGAAGAACATGAGCTCCTAAAATTGAATGTAAGCTCTCTAAAACATTAAAAGTCTACTTAATTATTTAGTCTTAATATAACTACTACTTATGGATACATTCTTACATAAATATATGTAGCTTAATTTAGATAGTTAATTAAGATTGAAAAACAGGAGATGAAGTTTCACAAAACCTTGTATAAAACGTGGAGAATGATCTGGTTGCTAAAATATTTGAAGGTGAGTGAGTCCATACAGAAAAGAAAATGTTCCCAAAAATGGACCACATTGGAGGCAAAAGCTGAAAAGCAAGTCCCATGGTGGGCTAGCTAAGCCGCTGCAATATTTTTGTATTGCATTATGCATCAGCATGATGAGGATGGAAGATCCTCCTGTCATGGTCACCAGCACTGTTTCTTGCAGCCCCTGTCCCTAGCCATCATTATAAGTCCACATCATCGGAACCTTCAACTAACACAAACACAAAAAACTATTGAAATCACAATCAAGATCAATTCCAACAGCTGGACCCCACCACTAATAGAATTCCACACAAACCCCAAAAAGAAAAAACCTTGTTTAGATATCCTCTTTGACCAAGTTGCTGTGTAAGTATTGCAATTTGCATGGGAATACGGCTTCATTATTCTAGTTTTTCTTTTCCAATTATTTTGATCTTTTGAGTACGTAATTTGGTCAGGAATTTTTCAGGTTTTGTCGAATGTAATTTTTTTGGATAATTTTCTAGTTTTTCTAGATAAATTTGATATTTTCAGTAAATTGTTTAGAATTTTTTTTAGATATTGTCGAATTTAACTTTTGGATAATTCTAAGAATATGGTTTTTGACATTGATTTATATACTTAAGATTTTTTTAAAAATATCTTTTAGAAATATCGAATATTGATTGACAAGAAAAGGAGACACTTTCCTTATATGTGGGTATGAATTTGATTTTTATTGGCATTGGTTTAGACCTTTTAATCTAGATGTTCTATCATCTATGTGAAGGTGGCTTTAGGTTTAAGCTTGTAGGGGATGTAAATCAACAAATTAAAATTGTTCAAAACTCGACTAATCTATGAAGTTTTGTTCAAACTCATTTATTATCCACAATAAAAACTCTAATAAAAGAAATAAATTTTGATAGGCATTCAAAGTTTGAATTTAACGGCACTTAGCTCATGAAAGTAATTAATAAATCATGGAACTAATTAAAAAAGAAAAATTCTAAATGCAACTACTTTTGTTCTCTATACAACCATTTTACTTAAGTAACAATATATTTTTTCTTCTTTAATGTGGTTGTGCAGCCCGAAAAAGTGGTTGCATTTAGAAATTCTCATTAAAAAAAACTTGTTTATAAGTTAATCTATACGATAATTATTAGCAAGTTATTAGGGTGTAATTTAATCCTCTCTTAATAAATATATAATTAAGGTGGGAAGGAGGAGCCAATGAGGCATTGGCTTAGTGGCAAGGAGAAGGCCCTGAGACTTTGAGGTCTCAGGTTCGAGTCTCACTAAGTATGAGCTTTAATTAGTCTAGTTATTTACTAGTCTGTTTAGTTTGTTATAGTTATTTACTAGTTTACTTAGTTTGAGTAATGTGATTTTCATAGTTACTTGTTCATGTAATGTAATATGCTGATTATTATTGTAACTTCTAATAAAAATGTATTACTCAAAAAAAAAAAGGTGGGAAGGAGGATTCAATTTGAAACCTTTATCTTAAAAGGGAATATTTGTAAGCATGTTTGAAGTTGATCTTATAAACATTTTATGACATCAGTTAATATTAAATGTAAAGGCAAAATCTTAAATGTGTTCCCAATGAATTTTTCTATTTATAAGGCAACTAAAGATGCATCTATTTGAGTTTAATTTGATGCATTTTTAGGATTCTTGAGTATGTTTATAATTTTTTGGTACAAAAAAAATTGTAATTTGAGAATATAAAAAGAGATTGCAATGCAATTTTTATGATTTGAATTTTAAATTTGTTAAATACTACTTTTTAAAGATAATTATATGAATTATTTGAATTAAAATTTACAATACGGATACATTTATGACTTTAACATCGAATGACATGTTTTATTGAATCTATATGTGTAATTGAAAAAAAAAAACCAAAAGTTGTAATTTGAAAATTTCAACTATAATAATTTTGAAACAAGAACGTAAGTAATTTAAAATATAAAATCTATAATATTATTAAAATTTGTGATCGAGTTTAATGTTACTGATACCGCTTTAATTAAAAAGTATTATAGTAAATTTTATAGTATATTTAATCACTAAAGCATATATCATATATAAAAAATTATTGGTAAGTATAGAATAATAATTTGCTTTTTGTCCTGATCTTGTGGAAACACGAGGTTTATGCTACTGTGTCGTGTTTTGGTGTGTAGAACACAAGTGATTGAGTGGCAGAGTTTTTGACGATGAGAAGTATGATTTTTTGGGAGCCGCTGCCTTCTGGCGCCTGGTGATGGTGGAGGGGTGGGGACCCCAACCCCAGTGGACCCCACAGTATAGTTGCATCCACGCAAGATGGGGTCCCACAAAGACAAGCAGCAAAGAGAAAAGACTTGCTATGCTAGGCTAAGATAAGCTAGGCCAAGCTAGGTTTTTCTATCTTCGCTGATCGTAAATAATAATAACAACAGTTCGTTGCAGAACAAGAAGAAGAAGAAGAAGAGAAATATATTTTTGGGATTTATCCGATTTTTTTTTTAAGTAACGAGAGCTTTCTCAGCGTGCAAGCCAATCACTTCCTCCATCTCGTATGGGAAACTCATCATTGCGTTCTGCCTCTCTTTCTCTCTCCATCTTCCATCCTTTAAATAAAAAACTAATTTCTTAAATTCTCTCTCTCTCTCTCTCTGCTTTATATATTGAGAAGGGGTGTCTTGTTTCCTCTTCACTTTGCTTTGCATGACTTGAGTTGTTAGCAAAAACAAAACCCATCTCTCTTCTTCTCTTTTCTTTCATACTATGCTTTTTCAGTCTTCTTTTTGGGTACTATACTACTTCTCTTCTTGTTGAAAGAACCAAAAGAACAAGACAAGTTAGAATTGTTTTAGGAGTGTTGGGTATTTTGCTTTCTTTCTGTTGCATGGATGGATCCTTCAACCGGACAACACCAGGTACATGTTATGATAAAGAAAACATGTTTTTGTGTTTAATGATGTAATTAAGGCTTTGTGAAATTTGAACTTTACCCTTTTTTTGGTCTTTCCCTTTCTTTTTTCCTTTTTTGTCTGAATGTTGAAAAAGATGAGATCTTCACTTATAGTGCTGGATAATTAGGATTTGAGTACCTTTTATTTGCCAAGATCAAAATCAAAGAGAATGAAAAAGAAAATTTAATTGTGGAGCTGTGTGTTTTTTTGGTCAGAATGGAGCTTTGTGTTTATGTTTGTTCTTTCATGAAATTAACAAGCAGTAGTTCTTCTGATTTGATTGAAATTGGAACAAGTTTTAATCTTGATTTCTTTCGTTTTTCCACTTTTGTTTTGCTGTCTTGATTGACAAGATAAGATTCTTTATTCTACATGCTTCATTTGGGTGTAATTAAGAAACTTAAAAGAAAAGCAAAAGGAAAAGAATCATAATATAATATCAGCTCATACAATCCTACCACAGCCTGACACTGAATTTCTTCTCATTAATTCATGCTTAAAACCTCTAAACTTTCCCTTGATGACCCAACTAATGATAGCAATTTTCCATCATGTATATATTAATCTGTGCATAGTATATTTGAAGTGTCGGCACACACACTTAAGTATGTACTAAATGAATCACGTAGTATAGTGAAAAATCCATTTAAGAAAATCTATTATCTCTTGCAATTTGGGCTAACAAATGGGTCAATTAACTCAGGAAATGCCTAACCCTTCATTGGAGAACATGCTGGTTTGCTCGAAAGGACAACAAGAGAGAAAGCCAAGGCCACAACCAGAACAAGCTCTCAAGTGCCCAAGATGCGATTCCACTAACACCAAATTCTGTTACTACAACAACTACAGCCTTTCTCAGCCGAGGTATTTTTGCAAGTCATGCAGGAGGTATTGGACCAAAGGAGGCACTCTGAGAAATGTTCCAGTGGGTGGTGGCTGCAGGAAGAACAAAAGATCATCGTCTTCATCATCAAAGAGGAGCCAAGAGCAACCACTAACACCCAATACCAACCCACTAGGTAGCCTCCCACCCTTGAGTTATGACACCAATGACCTCAGCCTGGCCTTTGCCAGGCTCCAAAAGCAATCTAGTGGGCAGTTAGGGTTTGATGATCAAGACCTTTCTTTTCTTGGAAACCCAACTAACACCCATTGTGGTATTCTTGGAAACCCTACCCTTAACAGTAGTTCCGCTGCCAATCCTGCGTTTCTCGATGTACTCAGAAGCAGCTTTCTTGCAAACCAGAACAATTTTCAGAATTTTTACTATGGGTTTGGAAATGAGAACATGGGGGAGGTGGACAATGGAAGTGTGGGTGTTAGTGGGGAAATGATGCTGCCATACAATAATGAAGAAATGAGTAAAGCCACAACAACAACATCAGCTGTGACAGTTACAACAATGAAGCAAGATTTGTGTAGTGGTAGAGAAAGTGAGAATCGAGTCTTATGGGGTTTGCCCTGGCAGCTCAGTGGAGACCATGGAAATAACATGGCTGATCTCGATTCGGGAAGAGAAAGCTGGAATGGACTCAATTCATCTTGGCATGGACTTCTTAATAGCCCTCTAATGTAGAAAAATGGAGTGTTTTTTTCCTTTCTTTTTCTTATTAATGTCTGCAAGAAGCAAACACAAGCATAGAGTTTTCTTCTCATATCAAAACTGATATTTCAGTTTTTAATCTCTTTTTGAGTTTTTGTGTTAGGAGATTTGATTCACCAGAATCATATCCTTTTCATCATATCATTGGTTGGTAAACTAATGAGTAATGACAGTTCATATTTGTTTGCTAACTAATTAAGGCAGTTTGCAGAGGAAAATATAATATGATTTCCATTTTGGTGAAAGAATGAAGGAGTGAGAATGCTGCTTCATGGTTTCTGTCTGAAGTACTTTAAAGTCGGTTAGTTGCAGGACTTTGGATTTTGAAATCAGTTGGTGTTTCCTAGATATTCTATCATTATTGCTTCTCACTACTTTCAGATAGATTCTAGGTATATAACACCAGATTGTTGATTAAATTGACATTGTTCATTACAATAATAAAACTGGATTATCTTTCTCTCCCCCAAGCATTAAAATTTCAGTGGAGACACGATCAAAGCATAATCTCGGGATGGATATTTCTGCAATTCTCTTACCAGACCAAATCTAACTCAAGATATGGGCGTGAGGGACTTGTCAGAAATTAGTCTTAAACATTGTACTAAAATAATGTTTGAGCATTGACATTTGCACTTAATAACAGTGGGATTATTGCTGTATAGCTAAGTTCATCATATATAATGGACCATGACATTAGGATATGGGATGGAGAGAAGTCAATTTGAACACTTAAATTGAATATTTTGAGTTATTTAAATTCGAAGTATGAATAATGTTGCTTTAACCACTAAAGAATGATGTGCATTTTATTCTTTTTATTAGTCAAATTTTAGCAATCCTTTTGTCTTGCATATGGGTGGAGTGTGGACAACGGTCATCTTTTTAGTATCTTTGCCTTGAAATTGTGTCTTTGACAAGTTCAGATTTGGATTTCGATTTATTATAATTAATTAGGGAACTTAATCTGCTGTCAGCCACTTTGATTAAAATATGAAGTGATGTTTATTGCTCAGCATCCATTTGGGGCAGCAGTTTTTGACAATATGCTTCCCTCGTCCACAAGACAAGAGAGTGGGAGAAGGGCAATTAGCTAATGTTTTCTTGTCTTGGAACAACAGCCACTTTACCTTTTACGGCGGCAACTGTCATGTTACTTTCACACAACAATGCTACTTACACTGCAAATTTGGATTCCATTTCTTCATGCTGAAGGGACTCAAAATCCAGAGATAAGAAAAAAATGGAGGTTGAAATTAGAAACTAACAATGGGAGATTGCTCCATTGGCGTTACAATTAATTGGTTAGGCATAAAACATTTAAATAAGTGATTGATGCACGATTTTCTGTTTTAAAAATAAAGTTTGAATCAATTTTGTTTACTGATTCAAATGATCATGTCTTCACTTTTAAGGAAAGTATAAGTTTTAGTATCTGTGTTCTCCCTTCTCTTATATTTGAGGTCTCAATTATACAAAAAAAAAAAATCTTTCCTAATCTAAATCGAAAGAAAAAAAAACAGTATCTTGGTAGAAAGGTGTAGATACTTAATTTTGGAAACTAATATTTATTTCATACTATAGTGAAAGATAACCTCTTCTTAGAATAAATACTTCACAAGAATAACTTCTTCAGAAGAGCTTCTGCACAAGAACAATCTCTTATCAGAAGAGCTCATTACTTCTAGAAGAATTCACTCACAGAATAGCTCTTCTCAGAACAGCTCTACTCGGAACAACTCTTTACAGAACAACCTGTTCTCAGAATAACCCATTTAGAGAACAGCACTTTCAAGAAGAAGTGAAGATAACTCCGGAATAGGGCAGAGTTCTTGAGTTAACTTCACTATTGGGATGTCCTGGAGAGTTTGGCTTGGTGGATCAGATATGGAGATAGTTAAGAGTTCTTCTCTTAACCTTTCTCTGAAGTATGAGTGCTCTTCTCTATTTCTTTCAATACACTTTCTCCCAAAGTATAACTTCCATTAGACAAAGCATTAATGCTTTGTAACCGCCAATCCTCATTATTATGATATGTAACTCCCATTCTCTATTCCTATATATAGGGGTTCTTGTTACCATTGAAAGGACTTTTTTTGGGGGGCAAATCAGCTAATCCATAAACTCTCTCAAACCCTCTCTGCACTATTTTCTCTACCCAGCCTTGTTCTCAGCCTTGCTCAGCCTTCTACCGCCACCTGCCGATGCACTCATTCTTCAGGGTCTGCTCCAGTCTTCCTCTCCGCCGCCTCCCGGCACACCCTATTCTACTGGTTTGCAACGTTTCCTCTCCACCACAAAAGAACCCATCTACATTTTGGCGACTCCACTAGGGAGGAGCGATTGCATTGAGTAGAACATCTTCAACTTTCACTTTGCCGGAAAACATGGAGAGCTCTACTGGAAATCAAGATGCTCATGCCCCTGTCTACATTCAAGAGTTGATGAAGATGATCCAAGCTTCTCAAGAAAGAATGGAAAAGTTGGAAGACACTATCTCCCAACTCACACCTTCCAACGCCACAACTTCTCAAGTTCAATCTGTCACCCCTGCTACTGCCAGGAATGAGAACACTTCTATTGGCAACGGGGAAACTCAACTGATGCACCTGTTCTTGGAGGTGTTGAAAACATTGGTGCAAATAACGCCACTACTGTTGGAACTTCTATTGTGACTCTTCCTTCATCCACAACTCAAGGCTTTGTGACAAAAGAAGAGCTTCAAAGGTTGTTGGAAGAGAAGAACAAGAGTTTGAGTTTTTCGAATTTGATCTCAAGTTGCCTTACCCTGCTAGTGTGGCTGCGAAGCCACATTCCAAGGACTACGCTAGTCCTAAGTTTAAGCAATTCAATTGCAAGACTAGAGATACTCATGAGCATGTCATGAAATTTATAAAAACTCTTGGTGTAACTAAACTGGATGAGGATTTGAAGTTAAAGGAATTTTCCAAGTCTTCTACTAAAAAGTATACAGCTAATATGTTAATCTTATTCATGGCTCTATAGAATCTTGGAGCTAGATGTATAAGATGTTTGGAGAAAAGTTCTTCTCTACTCGAGAGAAAGTTACTCTTATTGATCTAGGGAGAGAGCATCAAAATTCACGTGAAGATCTCATGGAGTATATCCAACGTCTTAGAGAAAGAATGTTAGACATTCAAGACTCACTTGATGAGAAAGAATTGGTGAAAGTATGTATCCAAAATATGCTTGATGAGTGTAGAGTTTACTTAGAAAATCTACCTCTTCCAACCTTTGCTACTTTACTTGAAGCTGCAAGAGGAACTAATAATATAGTTCTTAAGCAAGGAGAAGATAATTGTCTTACTCAAAGGAATGCTCCTATAGTGAATGCAATTCAAAGAAAGAAAAAAAAAAGGATATTCTCATCCTAACATGCATCTTGGAAGAGATAATCTAAGAAGAAGACAAGATGATGATGCTGACTTTCCACCATTCTTAGTTCCATTGGACAGAGTGAAAGCACTTTTCCAAGAATGGATTAGAGAAATGTAAATCCACCTTATGTTTCACAACTACCAATAACAGAAGAAAAGTCTAATCCAAAGTATTGTGTTGAATCTACTTTCGCTGGTTTTAAGTTGAGATATATTATCTCCTTAATATATATTGGAGTTTGATCACTTTCTTTTTGGGTTGAGAACTCTTCTCCCCAATATGAAATTGAGATTTACTCATTGGCCGCAGCTCTATCACTTATTATTTGGTCACAACTCTATCGCTTGTACTTATAGCCGCAGCTTTATCGCTCATATCTTGGCTATGCTTTACTACTTATAATCCAGCCGCAGCTTTATCGCTCATATTTTGGCGAGAGACTTGCAAATCATATATTGACCGCAGCTTTAACGCTTATCTAAAAGGATTGAATCAATCTCCTTAATATTGAGTTGAGAGATAATCTCTCCTTGATGTAAAGTTGAGAAAGGTTCTCCTTGGTTGCATATATACATACAAACTATTCTCTAAAGAGAATTCAATCGTTGTGATCTTGCATCACTTCCATTAATTTCATATGCAAAAATTCTTCCATTAGATGAGTTGAACTTTGTGATCTTACACCACTTCACTTAAGAAAAGTTGAATACTACGACTCCTCACGTCACTTCTACTAATTTACTACAAAAGAATCTTTTCTCTTATTTGCAGGAGTACAGGCAACACAAGAAGAATGTTCATAATTGACTACTGCCACAATGTGTGGAGAATACCTATAAGAAATCGAAAGCATTATCCAGATAAGTATCTATTCATAAGCATATGCAGTAGTCTTCTTCTTCTTCTTCTTCTTCTTCTTCAAAATAATAATAATAATAATAAAATACTTCTTAATAGGAGCTTGCAGGAATAATCCTGGTAGCTTGCAAGATTAATCTCGTAAGCAACACACAACAAGATGCTGTAGCATATGTAACTTGTTGCTAGGCAAAACTAGTAGAACAAGTTAGAATGGCAGAACCTCCTTAAATAAAAGAAAAAAAAAGCACTGCTCTGAGCAAAGAAATTCTTAGAGTTCAAACTTCAAAGTAGATGTAATGATGTACATTCATTTCAGCCTGTAAAGCCATGTCAATGACAATCCAAAAAAAAAAAAAAAGAAAAGCAAGATTTAATGTTGATAAATAAAGCAATGAAAGTACCAATATTATTGCAAGAGATCAAAAAAGTTCAAAACAAAGAAATATTGAAATAGAATTGCAACAAAAGAAAACAAATATCTAATTAGCTACATAGCTCCAAAGAGAAAAATTACTGCTACTAAACTCTGAAAAAGAATCTAACTTCTGCAGCAACTCAGCTTGATGATTCTTTAGTGAGGCAATCTCTACTTCTATTTCTTTTAACTGTTCTCCTACCTTCTTCTTCTCAACATCAATGGAAAGGAAGGCTTTAGCTTTGGAAATGCAAATGTCAATACAATCAAGCCTAAAACCAGCCTTTACTGCATCATCCATAAGTCGCAACATCAACTGTAATTTCTCTAAAGAAATAGAAGACACTGGAGCATCAGCAACCAACAAGGCTTTCCCTAACCCATCCAGTATGTAGGAAATAAAATCTTCACTTTGGAAGATACAAGAATCCTAAAATTCACCCCCTTTCTGATAGTTGACCTCCAAATGCTTCACATACTGAGACTGAACAGAGAAACCATGAAAATCAACTCTAGCTGTAACATTTCCAGAATATGTTCCAAAAGTATCAAGGGTATTAGTAGCTTCCCTGTTCTCTGACACTGGGGGGGAAGAAATAACATCAAGAGCAGCTGTAGCGATAACAGTGTCAGTCTGAACAGGTTGAGCACTTGGAACAGGTTGAGTACTTGGAACAGGATCAACATTTGGAACAGGAATAGCTATGTCAGCCTGAACAAGTTCAACACTTGGAACAGGATCAGTATTAGGAACATGTTGAACATTTGGAACATCTTCCAAGATAGCAACTTCATCACTCTGAATATCTTCCTCAATTCCATTAAAGAAATCATCAGCACTTATGTCGAATAGAGAAGTAGAATTCTCTAGTTGAACATCATCAGCTCCAGAAAAGGCATCATCATCAGACTCTTCAGAATTCATAGAATGCTCGTCACCAGATTCATTGTCATCATCACAAGATGTCTCATCATCATTAACAAATTGCTCCTTTCGAATTGATTTACCCTAAAAAAAAAGTAGGGGAAGATGAGAAAATGACATCAAAAGAGATAGTAAAGAAGAACAAGAAAGAAAAAGAGAACAAGAACAACTTACTTTTCCATGTCTAGTACGTGAAGCAACGATATCAGAAGACTCCTCATCTATCTGATCAACACATTCTTTTCCTTTTCTTCTTGAACATGAAGGGATCAAACGCAATGATATGTCACTTTGAGTAACATCAACAAGAGTAAGGCGTTTTCTAAGATCAGGAAGAGGTATACAAAGAGCTTTCCAATCAGAAATACACTGCCCCAATAAGCTAGCCATCCTGAACTATAATAGCTACGCCTATCAGAAGCTGGTACAACCCAAAGTTTGATCTCCTTACGCTTCTTCTGAACCTCATCAAAAAGAAAATCAGAAACACAAGAAGAGAAGTCTTCATCCAAACGACTAAAAGGGGCACATGGAATCATTTGATCATATCCAAATTGACGAGCAACTCTACACATTGAGTATACTTCAACAGAACGAGAATCTCTATCCAAGCCTGCATAGGTACTTTCTATCATAGAGGGTAAGATGACAGGATTAGTCCACAAGTAAAACTCAATCTCTTCCTTACTTAATGAAGAAGAACGAGATTGATTCTGAACACCATAATAGGAATTTGGATTACCATACCCATTCTTCTTACGCAAGTAAGGACGCCAAGTGAATTCCTTCATCATATCCAACACCTCAAGAACACATCTCCTTGCACTCTGATTATGCCAAGCCCAAGCTCTATAATTATTCTTAGAAAGAGGTCCAAAAGAAGTCACAGGCTGAGGACTTTGATTAGGTATAGGAGCACAAGTACTAAATCTCTCCCATAAACACATTTGAATGAAAGAAATATCAATGTACGTAAGAATTCTATACCGACCAGCTGATTCTTCAGTCTTGGAAGAATACAAATCCGGCCTTCTATAAAGAGAACCCAAATAGAAAGGGGCCAGAGAAAAGCGCATACCTTTAGCAATTTTAATAGCTATTGGAATAAGAGCTGGACTAATACCATCATCTGGACATCCTGGGAAGACATGCCTGGCTAACCACATTATTAGTAGTGCTTCTAACTCATGCTCAGAATCTGGAAGATCAGGAGAACTACTTTCACCTTTTCTAGGTTTGAATTTATGAAAAAATAATCCAATCCAATTAGAGAAACGGGCAGCCTTAGATTTCTCTTTTTGATGCTTGAGCAAGTCATAGAAGAAACTACGAGTCCTCTCTTCATCTTCAGACAATTTGATGGAACAAATATTATGTCTCCCAAGGCAAGGAAGTTCAAGAAGAACACGCACATCCTCAAGAGTAAAAGTGAATTTTCCCCAAGCAGTAATCAAGGTATGAGAAAAAGTACTCCATCGTGCCAAAATAGCACGCCACACATCCATTCTTCCTTCTCTACGAATACGAAATTTTAAGGAAACACTTCTTACCTGTTCTCAAAATTTTAGGGAAAAACTTCTAGTTATTCCAAAAAAAAATTTTAAGGAAAAGCTTCTAACTGTTCCCAAAATTTTAGAGAAAAGCTTTTACCTGTTCTCAAAATTTTAAGGAAAAAACTTTCTACCTATTCCCAAAATTTTAGAGAAACACTTCCCACCTGTTCCTAAAAGTTTAGAGAAAAGCTTACACCTATTCCCAAAATTTTAGGAAAAGCTTCTCACCTATTTCCAAAATTTTAGGGAAAAGCTTCTCACTTATTCCCAAAATTTTAGAAAAAAGCTTCTACTTGTTCCCAAAAGTTTTCGAAAAATGCTTTACCTGTTTCCAAAAACTTAAGGAAAAGCTTCTAGCTATTCCAAAATTTTGAGGAAAAGCTTCTCACCTGTTCCCAAAATTTTATAGAAAAACTTCTTACCTGTTTCCAAAATTTTAGGGAAACACTTTTACCTGTTTTTAAAATTTTAAGGAAACGCTCATTACCTATTCTCAAAATTTCAAGAAAACACTTATTTCTTATTCCAAATTAAAAAAAAAAATTTTACTCACTTGTTCCCAAAATTTTAGGGAAGCACTCTACAACCTGTTCTCAAAATTTTAGGGAAAAGCTTCTAGCTGTTCCCAAAATTTTAGAGAAAAACTTTTCACCTATTCCTAAAATTTTAGGGAAAAGCTTCTAGCTATTCCAAAAATTTTAAGAAAAAGCTTTTTACCTGTTCCCAAAATTTTAAGAAAAAGTTTCTAATTGTTCTCAAAATTTTAGAGAAAAGCTTTTACCTATTTCCAAATTTTTTTATGAAAAGCTCCCTATCTATTCCCAAAATTTTAGGGAAACACTTTTCACTTGTTTCCAAAATTTTAGGAAAAAGCTTCTAGCTATTACAAAATATTGAGGAAAAGCTTCTCACTTGTTCCCAATATTTTAGGGAAACACTTTTCACCTGTTCCCAAAATTTTAGGAAAAAGCTTCTAGTTATTCCGAAAATTTTAAGAAAAAGTTTTTTACCTGTTGCCAAAATTTTAGGGAAAAGCTTCTAGTTGTTCTCAAAATTTTAGAGAAAAGCTTTTACCTATTTCCAAAATTTTTAGGAAAAGCTTCCTATTTATTCCCAAAATTTTAGGGAAACATTCTTATTTATTCCCAAAATTTTTGGGAAAAGCCTCTAGCTATTCCGCAATTTTAGAGAAAAGCTTCTACCTGTTCTCAAAATTTCAGGAAAACACTTCTTTCTTATTCCAAAAATTTTAAGAAAAAAAAATTACTCACTTGTTCCCAAAATTTTAGGGAAACACTTCTTACTTATTCCCAAAATTTTCAAGAAAAACTTTTTTTTTATTCATTCTCAAAATTTTATAGAAACGCTATTCTCACTTATACCAAAAAATTTTAGAAAAATGCTTTTTTTTTTACTTATTTCCAAACTTCTAAAGAAACACTCCTTCTAAATTATTCTCATTTGTTCTCAATCTATGCATAGAATATTTCTTTTCTTTAGAAATTTCTATGCAGGGGACAACACAACATAAGCAACTATTCCATCAGGCAACTGTACAGCAAAACAAAAAATTATTTTGCTAAAAAAAAATAATAATAATAAAAAATAAAAATAAAAAATTATGCCAAATAATTATTTGGCTAAGAAAATTTCATTCATCATTAAAATTTATACAGGGGGCAATAATAAGTCTAACTTAAACAATTTCAATACAAGACAATAAGTTTTAATAAAAATATTGTTTTTCCAAAAACCCTTTATAGTACTAATGCATGAGAATTTCTTATACTAAGAATTCCCATGCAGGGGGCAAAATGTAGATACTTAATTTTGGAAACTAATATTTATTTCATACTATAGTGAAAGATAACCTCTTCTTAGAATAAATACTTCACAAGAATAACTTCTTCAGAAGAGCTTCTGCACAAGAACAATCTCTTATCAGAAGAGCTCATTACTTCTAGAAGAATTCACTCACAGAATAGCTCTTCTCAGAACAGCTCTACTCGGAACAACTCTTTACAGAACAACCTGTTCTCAGAATAACCCATTTAGAGAACAGCACTTTCAAGAAGAAGTGAAGATAACCGGAATAGGGCAGAGTTCTTGAGTTAACTTCACTATTGGGATGTCCTGGAGAGTTTGGCTTGGTGGATCAGATATGGAGATAGTTAAGAGTTCTTCTCTTAACCTTTCTCTGAAGTATGAGTGCTCTTCCCTATTTCTTTCAATACACTTTCTCCCAAAGTATAACTTCCATTAGACAAAGCATTAATGCTTTGTAACCGCCAATCCTCATTATTATGATATGTAACTCCCATTCTCTATTCCTATATATAGGGGTTCTTGTTACCATTGAAAGGACTTTTTTTGGGGGGCAAATCTGCTAATCCATAAACTCTCTCAAACCCTCTCTGCACTATTTTCTCTACCCAGCCTTGTTCTCAGCCTTGCTCAGCCTTCTACCATCACCTGCCACTGCACTCATTCTTCAGGGTCTGCTCCAGTCTTCCTCTCCGCCGCCTCCCGGCACACCCTATTCTACTGGTTTGCAACGTTTCCTCTCCACCACAAAAGTACCCATCTACAAAAGGCAATGGTAAAAGTCAATGGCAATCTCAATTGTTGGAAGAGAAATGCTATTTTGTATGTTATAGGAAAGAATTATTCTATATTAGTAGGAGTGATGCTATTTTGTCGGATTATTTCGATTAGTCATAGATAACATGAAGATGATAATTGAATACTTATATGAACATTTTTTTCTCTGAGAAGACCGTTGGATTATTGAAACTTTATTTTCTTTTTTAACTTCATTTAAAACGTTTAATGCATGTGACCTTATATTTTAACATGTAATTATCTTTTACACTCGTCAGTAATGGATCTGATCTGACTAAACAATATTTCACTTGTAATAGGAGGCAAGTAAATTTGGGCTCTTCTTATTTCTTCAAACGAGTTAGGTTTTAAGGCCGTGAACCCAATCCATTTAACTTTATGATTTTGTCTTAGTCTGACCCAGAAAAGAATGCAATTATGTCGACGTGAACTTTCTGAATCTTGGGCTCACATCACACTATCTTATAAGCTATTTAACTTCAATTTTGATTTATTTATTTTTGAAATTAATTTATTTATTTGACTCAACAAAAACTACTTAAAATTAATACAAGGAATCAAAAATGAACTTCATTAAGATTTTGATTGTTAAAAAAAGAAAAGAACTCTATGTTCTTTTATCAAGAGAATAATTAAAAATATATATTTTTATATATTTTTAAATAATTTGTCTATTTATAAAATGTTCTTTTTTACGTAAAATTGTGTAAAATATAAATATTACCGTATTACAATTTACGTTGACATATTAAATATCAAATAAATTTTTCAGTTTTTGTGAAATTTATATATAATTTTTATCAAATTTACTTTTTTTCGACATTTTACTAGACATATTTCCCACTATAACATTATTTTCAGAGTCTTGCACGTCGGTCCCAAATTTTGAAAAAGACAAGTTAGAGATTGAGACAAAATTTTTGTCAGACTCAAACATATCCACACCCAAGTCCATGTAACCAAACTGATCAAGAGAACGGAGAGCAAAGCTTGCAGTCTTCTCTTTCACCAATTCAACCAGACTTCTCTTCTCCTTGGGATTGGAGCAAAGGTTAAAACATCTCGTAAATACCTTCGCAACCTTAAATCTGCCCGGGCCCAGGTCAGGGAATATCTCCAAACCCACCATAAAATTCTAATACTCCTGTTCCTTTGTTCAAGTTGAATTGCTTCCCTTGATTTTTTCCTTTGTTTTTGTTGAAGCTTTTTAGCATTGAACTCTATCATTTTAAATATTTTATTTTATTTTATTTATTTTGATTTTTTTTTTAAATTTCACATTTTAAAAATTACTTCAATTTTTTTTAAAAAAAATTTTCATATTTTTATCAATGATAAATATATGTAGTAAATAAATTGGAAATATTTCATCAACAAAAATCAAAGTAAGATAATAAATTGGAAAACAAGTAGGAAAGTCTAGCCCCACTTGAAAGAGGGGGAAAGGCAATCAGCTCATATTTTTTTTAATACAAAGAAAATCGTAATTTGAAGATAAAAAATTGCATTTCCGAAGATTATTTGAGATTCATCATCAACATCATTACCAGAACTTTTATTTTAAGAGATTGAAATAGATTATATGAACTAATATATGAATTCAAGTAAGATCGTCCATGTGTATTCTTCCTATTTGAGATTCAAGCTTAAAAATATTAACAATAAGAGAAAATAGCCAATATACAAAAAAACAAAGCAAAATACCCAATAAACTGAAAAAGAAGCATGTGGTTCCAATCCTAACACTAATCACTTCTTTTTTCAATCCGGGGTCTTTGCAAAAAAGTAGTGTTATCGTCCGGACATGGTATAAATAACCCAAAACAAACATATCCACGATGCATGCAATCCAAAAAATAGAAAACATGTTTCACATGTCAGCTGCATAGCAATATGTGGCACTACAACTTACTGCATATCATAACCTCATTGCCTGGCAGGTGAGTACAAGGCAAGACAAATGATCATTCATGTTTGCATTTAGCAGCTGATGAGTGATGGCCATATTAAGCAAGCAGCTTAACACAATAACTATGGAATCCAAATCCAAAATCACAACTTGCATTACGAAGAGCTAAATGTTTGATCCAGTAAGCACAAGGTGATGCAACCAGCATTTCCCATATCCACAGGAAAGAAAAAGAAAAGAAAGATCTGCTATCACCAGTGTTCTGCCATCATAATAATACAACTACAAAGCTTCAAAATAGTGCTCATCATGAACTTCACAGCTAAAAGAATTGGCCGGTCACCCTGACCCAAGTATCTGTCCAAAGAAGGGAGAAAACTTGGTTAGAGAAATATAATAAGATAGTAAGTAAACACAGAATCTATGCGAATTTGGAAAAAAAAGTTTAGCGTGCCTCATGGTGTTCTATTTCTGTGGCTTCTTCCACAGTACCCCAATCTTCTTTAGCATGTTCCCATTTTTCTTCTTCAGCAAATCATCATCCATATCTTCAGTGAAAGGCGATCTAACCTTCCCCAAAACTGGATTATAATTGCTATCCAGTGAACCAGTTCTCTCCATGAACTTCCCATTATTACCTGTTGAAAGCATTGCAGCAGCTGCTTCTGCAGCCTTGCGCCACTGGTCAGATTGCACCTTTAACCTTCTCAACTCAGCCTCCATTCCAGAGTCGGCAGCCTGTGCAGCCTCCAGCTGTTCAGCCAACCTGGTAGCTCTCCTGTTATTCTTATCTGCCTCCTCCATCGCAAGCCCAAGCTTCAGAATAGCCTCTTGCTCTGCTGCCCTTGCCGCCTCTAGCTCAGCGGCCACCTTATCATTTGATTTACCTTTGTCCATTTCCCATTTACTGATTTCCAACCTGAGCACCTCATTCTCCTCTGATATATTTTGAAGTTCTGTCTCCTTGTCCATCATATTTGCCTTCAGATCAACCACAGCTTCCTTCAATACCTTTAGCTCATTTTCAAGCTCTGATTCTTGCTGGTGTGACAGGTTTTTCTGAAGCTTCAGGTGAAGCACTTTATTTTCCTCTGAAATACCCTGCAACTCAGTTTCCTTATCCATCAGATTTGCCTTCAAGTCAGCAATAAAAAAGTTAGCTTTCTCTAGATCAGCTAACAGCTCAGCATCTCTAGAGCTTGCTTGAGATTTTAGCTGCTCCACCAGTTCATGAGCGCTCTTTATCTGAGCAGTCCTTTGGATTTGTTCTTCATGGCATTTAATCTCAGCAGTTTCAAGAGCAGATCTTAACAATGCCACCTCAGATTTCAAAGATGAAATCTCTGCTTCAAACTGGTGAGATTTTTCGGGCTTCTCATTTTCTCCAGCTTGATGCTCAACAATAATGATCACCATCAGACTCAAGTGTGAGGCAGCCACTAGCATCAGTTAAGCCTATCTTAAGTTTGTTAACAAGTCCTTCCAGTGAGTAAACACGTTCCCTTGACTGGCCCAAGTCTAAAGCAATGGAGTTGTAAACTTCAACGGCCTTCTTGCCTTTCGACCTAAGTGCCTCAACGGTCTTTTTTGCAGCTTCTAGTTGTAGCAGAGTTTCACTAGCCAATGCTTGGGCCTGAGCTTCTGATTCTTGGCTATCCTTTAGCCGGTTTTTCATGTTTGCGACAAGAGAAAGAGTTTCTATAAGGTTTCCTTTCAAGCTTTGGAGCTCCAAATGTGCTGATTCTGCTTGCTTGGTTTGTGCAGCCTCAGATTCAGCCACCATTTCAAGCTGATCCTTAAGTTGCTGAACCTCATTCACGGCTAAGGCTAGAGCAGCTGAGTCAAGAAACTGCTGCTTTTGGATAGCTTCAAGGTCTGACTGGCATGATTGATCCCCTTGTGAGATCTTGTGGAGCTCACTTTCCTCAGAAGCAGACAGCTCAAGAAGCTGCTTTTGGGACTCTTCGAGCTTTGCAGACATGGCCAACAGTTGCTTCTTGGACTCCTTGGCATCTTGCTGAGCTTGCTTCTTGCATGATTCAGATGAACTTAGCTGATCCTTTGCCTTCTTTAGTTCTTCTTGAAGCTGTGAAATCAGTACCTCCAATTCAGATATTCTGCTTGGGCGCTTCTTCTGAAGCAAGGGCAGAGAATAAGATTAGATATTCTCATAAGAGTCAAAGAGCCATCATTCTAAGTGCTAAGCTCACTTCTAATTCAATAACGACAATATTATTGCTAGCTAATGCATATCTGCATCCACAAACAAATTAAAAAGAATCACACTATAAGGAATTATAAAATCTCTTTCATATCCTGTTTCCTAACCACCAAAATTAATTGCTTCACCTAATCCTACCATCACCATAACATATGCTTAGAGAATGAACTCAATCCAAGATATCAATAAAGTAATCCATTAGTTTTCATTGAAAAATTGAACACAATTTAAAGCGGGAAAAGAAGCCCGCACCATTCATGAGATCAAGAAGTTGCCTATCGGCATGCTTCTGCAACAAGGAAGAAAATGGTTGTATGAATGCTAAGTTAGAAAAGGCACCTGGATAGTGTTTGTGGCCCTGTATGAAGTCTTTAACACTCAAAAGGTCTTAATAGCTGAGCTTCTAATGCACTTATCAAAATCTTTTCTAAGGTTCAGCAGAATCCTCTAATAGTGTATAATGTTCTCTACTTAGTATACCTCAGAGACTGGGCTTCTAGGTGAACGGCGCCCAACAACCTTAGGGCTTTTCTCTTTTGCAGTTCTACTTGCTGGATTTGAAGTAGATACAGCTTCAGTCTCTAGTGTGGTTGGCTTGAGTCGACGAGCTCGAGGAGAGACCTTTTGCGGCACTTCTGAAGATTCATTTCTGCTAAATTTTGGTTGATCAATAATTTGGTATAGATGAAAAATGCATAACAACAATCAATGACTTTAAGAGACATTTCAGATGCCTCCAGTTTAGGATAGTTAGCTGACAGTTGATTCACTTGAAATTTCAGACTAGAGCTATACAAACTTGTATACAAGACTATCTTTACCAAATGCTGGTGGCTGGACCAGCCAAACCAACATTCTGAGAACTGAAACTTTTAGATTGTCATTTCCTTATGCACTCGGGTAGCAAGATTATCAAATTATGCTAAGAAGTCAGAAAATGAAGACCAGCTTTCTGACATTAGGTTAAGAGTTCTTTTTTATCCCTTTTAACAGCAAAATGTTACTGCACATTAAATATAAAAGTGAGACACACTCTCATAGACTCCAAGTAAAAGGATACAAGAACAGAACCAGAACCAATCCCCTAGACCACCCATTGTTCGGTTAATCTAATTGTATTTGGAGTAGTTATGAACTATTAAGAACTAAAAGTGATAGATTATGGATAACCAAACAGTTCAAATTTAATAAAGAGACCGAGAGGATGGAGCTATACAACAATTAAAAGGTAAAATTCAATTATTAAATCACCTAAATTTATGGAAGTTATAGTTCATCCAAGTTATATCCTTATTCCATTTTTGAACTATATATCTTTTGCCCACCAATATCCTAAATCTGAACAAAACAGCTAAAGCCTTAAATTTTACTCTAGCCTGTTCCTTGTGAAATAAGCAGATTACACCGAATATACTAACCAAAGGAACAAATCAGGCAATGGTCTCAAACAAATGATAAACCACAAAAAAGGTTTTGTTTTGGAAGGATGAAGCACTTCACTTACAGCAGCAGGTGGTCCCTGAAGGGCCTTGGTTTATGCTATCCTTAAGGTAGGAGACAAACAAAATATTTGCTTTCATGCAGAAAGAGAATGCGGCTCAAATCAGTTACCAGGCAATATGGCCCTCAATTGTAGTAACAGCGTGGAATTCCTATGGATTATTTATCAGTGCAACACAAATTAACCAATGAAGACAAACCCAATGCCAAAACCAAAAGATACAAGTTCTCCTAAAAGAAAAAATAGAAAATTAAAGATAAAAATTGTAAAGAAAGAAACTCCAGCAAAAATCTTCATTGTGTCCCATAGGCATTGGATAAAACCCACACAACCCAGATGATCATGTATGTCAACCAAAAATAAGGATTGACAACCTAAGAGTAGGAAGCATTATATCCATACATTGCTTTAAATGACAGAACAGCCAATTAAGCTTATTTTTTCAGGAATAACCACAATGCATCCAGGAAACGAACTAAGAAACCTCTAACAAGGGAAGAATGAATGAGCAGTTATAAAGACAATGAAGTTACCTTGCTTTTGGAGTCTGCATAATTTAAAGATCCTTTGTCCCTGTGGTCACAAAGTTAAAAACAAGTTTATTTATCCTCCACCACTTCAATGCTTCCCTGACCCACAAGGCATGTAACAGATCAGAAAAAGAAAATCACAAGCTGAGACAGAAGAATCCAATGTGAATGTGCATTCAAAAAATTTAAATAGTTCATATGAAAGACAGGTTCTCCTTAATTCCTTATCATCACATATGAAGCCATAAAGCAAAAGGCAAACGACCAAGCAAAAAAATCAAACCAGTAGAAAAAGAATATCTGCAAGAAAAGGTCAAAGCAGAAGCTATCCGCTAATTAACCAGACAGTAACAGCAACTCTTCATCTTTACCCCATTCAATTCAACCGCAGATTCTACCTTTGTTCATGGTCATAGGACATTATTATAGTCTCAAGGGTCCTACAGCTACAGGGACAGATAGAAACAGACAAATTTACATAAAAATACTCTTTTTCGTGTTTTCCTTAATGATCTATTTCAACACTACAAAAGGGGCATTATTGTAATCTAACAAGTGACTCTCCTCCTCCATTGTTGCCGTGAAATGAGGACATGAAAAAGTAAAAACAGAGCGTGGGGTTCAAAACTTAGAAGAACACGAAAGAATGATTTCAAATACCGCTCAAACCTTTGTTCATGTTGCGCCAAAAACACAATATTAAGAACTAACCCGTTTGTTTCTTAGGAAAATATTTTCTGAGAGAACTCTTTCAGCAAAAGAAACGGAGAAGCAGGTTTTGAAGATAAAAACATCAACGTTCAAACTGTTCAAAGCAAGCTTAAAACAAGATCTACTGCAGCTTATAAAACAAAGAAAAATATTATACATTTCGCCTCAGGAAAAAAAAAAAACTAGAGACCAAAAAGAAAACCTTTTTGAGATTCGATTTTCTTTATAAATCTGTTCTAAAAAAGGAATAAAGTCTGGCAGGCTGCCATTACAAAGCTCCTGAATTGAACACGGAGCTAAGTTACTATCAACTTTTCCTTTCATCAGTTTCAAAGGAAGGAAAAAGAAATTTAAAAATAACATCATTACCCTAAAGAATAGAAAAACACAACAACACAAACGAGAACTGAAGAACCTCACTTGAAACATACAATGGGAAAAAAAGGTCGTCATTTTCTTTACAGCATTTCTTGGGAAGTAATCCCAATAAACAGGAAAAAAGAAAGTAGAGTGTAAAGTAAACTTACCAAGTAACTACAACAAGCAATGAAATGAGTTAAATTTTAAAGCTTTATTAGAAAATGCAGTGTTTTTGGTGCGGTAAGAAGCAAAGAGTAAAACATGGGCTAAGACCTGAGAGCCTGAGAATGGAAATTGAAAACCTTTTTAAATGCTTCTTTGCTTATTGTCTGCAGCGCAGAAGCCGAGGGATTGTTGCTTCTTTCTTTGCATTAGTTTTTAGCGTATGGACATAGTTTAGTTTCTTTCGGACAGCGTGTAGTGATTTGTCGTTTCACTCCGGAACTGGCGGATATTCTTACTTCTGAATTGGATAAAACATAACGGAAAACTATTATTGCCATTTTTTGCCAGAAACCTGCAAACTTTTGACAATGACTCCTCTCTCCTTTCATTGTTTCCAATTTTTCTCTTTCAACAATGTATATTACTTACAGAGATTTGTGAACAACTGTCCCAACTTGTTACTTAAAATTTTAAGAAATTTTATTTGCAATCATAAATTTCTCAATACAGCCATATGTTAAAAAAAAGGAAGTACAATTGCACAAGTAAAATAGTTATATTGAAAAAAAAATATTATTCATGTGGAATTTTTCTCAAAAATTTTGTGTATTATACTATTATAATTATGTTACTCATTTTTTCAATAATTATCTCGAATATTTTATCTACCACATTAGATATATTTAAAATAATTAATAAATTAATATAAAAAATATGTAAGAATATTTTGATTGTAAAGTCTAAACTCTTTTTTGCGTAGAATAATAATAAAATTTATTGTTAAGAGATTTTACCATTTATCACTTTCAATATGAACAAGATTTATTCAGATCCTAAAACAGATGAAAATATTTATACTTACATAAAAAAATAATAATAATCCAATAAAATCCAAGATTTAGTCTAATTAATTCATACAACTCTTTAAAAAAACATCTTCCAATAAATTTATTCCATGATCTAAATCTCCTTTAAACTATCTCCAAATACGATTAAAAAAAAATCCAGCAGTTACTACTATTTTGTTTTGGGTTTTGGAAAAGCAGGAATTCTCCTAATGTCCAACCCTTTAACAGACATTTTTTCCTTGAAGTGATTATTATTATTATTGGTTAGGATGAGGCTTGGAGTGGGTTTGGAATTAATGGTTTTGACTTTTGATCTTGTTGGCGCTTTGGTGTGGGCCTCAGATATCAGAATTAATAAGTCTTCAAAAGTTTTCTTCTTTTTTAGGTTTGGTTTGCTCTTTATGCTTTAGTTTTCAATTCATCTCTTGCAAAAAGCTCATACCTTTACCAATGGGTTTAAGACAAAATCAACTATCCTACAAAGTAGTCATTGCACTATGAATATTAGGGTGGCAACTATCCTCTTCAATTAAGCCATAAGTTGGCTTTTAATTGATGAAAAAAGTAAATTGCTAGGGTTTTAATTGATGAAAATTACTAGGCTTTTAATTAGATTTGTGAAAATCCATAATATGAAGTTCAGGAAAAAGGGTAAGCTCTGGGGCTGTCCACGTTGGACGACTCCAGCTCTCTCTCTCTCTTTCCTTTTTTTTTTCCTCGCTTTTAATTAGCTAACTTTCGCCTTGCCGCATGTCTGTCTCTCTTTGCTGTTGCCTGTTTTCCTGTTCAAGATCTTTGTTTTACAAAAGAATGAGAAGGAAAAGAAAGGTTTGGAAGATTCGAGAGAGAGGGGGAAGAAGAAAGAGAGAGAAATGCTATTGAGGGGTTTGGCACCTGGGTTTCCTATGATTGTTTTTTTTCTTCTGAATGTGGATTTGGGTTTTTGATCTTTTGCTTAACTTTTCAAAAAAATTTTACAGCTATATCTATTTTCTGATTTATCATCTGGGTGTTTTTTGTAATTTGCTTTTTCATTTTTGAATTCTAGGTGAAGCTAAATTCTGGGTTTGCAGTTGATTGATCGTGGAAGGATATGCTTGTTTCTGAATTTCAAATCAGAGAAAAAAATTTCATTTTGTATTGGATAACAATTTTGTTGTTAAAAATAGGAGGTATGAATCGGAATTGTATCTGCATTATTGTGATTGGACTGATATAGCTTATAAAAGACAAAATTTTGGTGTGTTATAATTAATTTGATTCATCGAGAAGGAATATTTTGGTATTTGTTTTTGATTGATCTGTCTTTTCCATATCTAAGGTGCATTTCAGTTTTTCGAATGCTGGGCTAGTTTTTTACATCAGGTAAATTCCTACAAACTTTTGTTTGTAATATAATTTCATAAACTGACAGAAGAAAATTATTAAGTATGCTGAATACTCATAATGGAAATACATGTCAACAGGAATCGCAGAAAGGCCACTGCCGTATACCAATTGCATCAGAACTTCATTGTGATGCTGAAAGTACATGGCTATGCATTACACGAGCTAACTCACACTCGGTGAAGGAAGATTCAGCAACCATAACTGAAGGTAGCACCGATTTTAAATTATCCGTTGTTGTTCACTTTAAGTACATGGATTTGTTATTTGCATAGCAATAATCTGTGATTACTGATTGTTAATAATTTGTTTGCTTGTTTCTGTTCGAGTAAAGCTCTTTTATGAACTTAAATAGCATTCATTTAGTTGTAGAACGCATGCAAATTAACTTTATGGCGGTGATAGGATCAACTGTATGTATATCTTTTAGATAATTATTTTATAACGACAAAAATTTTATGCAAATTTATTTCTTTTTAATTTTTTAGAGTTTCTGGGTTTATTGAGCGTTGGCAGTTTTATGAATTGAAGGCTGAAACCAAACTTCATTTTCTCCGGTGGTCCCATTTCCTGCACAACCCTTCCTTATCTCTTCATCGACCCTCATTGCTTCTCGATTGTGCAATGGGAAGAAGAAAATGGATAAAATTTCACTTGGGTAATCATTTTTTTTTACCCCAAAACTGATCACTTCCTCTTCATCATACATTCTTTTGAAGTCATGAGTTTTCAGATTACACCAGTCAAGTAAGAAACTTTTATAACACCTCAAGAATTGATTCATGGATCAAGGGTTGGTGAAATTTACTGGTAAAATAAATGCTTGCACAATATTAGTTATTAGTAGTAATAGTAATATTAGTTAAGGTTTTCATGAGAGGGGATTCAAGGTTCTTGAATCTTGACTCCTACACCAGCCAAAATTTTTAGGTTGTTAAATTAATTATTCTCTAGGTAGAGCTTTACAAGAAGTCTACTTTCTTCTGGTTAGCGAATTTATAATATAGTCATCTATTTTTAAGTTGGAAAGAGAATTAGAGCTGAACTAAAAGATTTAAGACATAGTTGTATTACTTAAAAAATACATTAAACGTAAGATGTATGCCTTTTACATTAAAAGTGATATAAACATTAACTTAAAACACACAAGAAACTTTATTTTAATATAGAAATTATGATTTATGAATATGAAAAGTGATCAATTAGTATCAGACCAGTAGATATCCATTTCGCCCCAATCGCTTTCAGGAACTCCCAGAGCTTTCCATACTGCTTTTGAAGCATCAACAATGTTGTTGGGACAAGGAGGTTGGTAATCGTGGTCAGAATCACATCCCATTGTAGAATCACATTCATCCACAACTTTAGCCCTCACACTGTTGCCATTGCCATGGATGTTGATATACTTCAAACACCTCTTTTTGTGGTTAAACCACCCTGTTGAAAGTGCCACGACAGGGTCATCATCCGAGTGGTAATGGTTGTCACATTCAGAGGGTGCACCACCGTCCCCTCCTGCCTCAAAGCTGTTTAGTGTCAACGTTGCTTTTGTATAGCTTGACACAGGCGGTGAACATTTGTATGTTGTGTACCATTTGCCGTCTTTGCAGCAATCAGAGTCATTTTCTGGGTTACATTGCCCTGGTGGTGGGTTTTTCCCTCTTATCTTGCCACTAGGCTTGCAAGTCTGAGCTTCAGCACTCAGGAACAGAAAAAGAACGCAGAGGAGAAGAAAGATACTTGAACAAACTTGCTTCTTCATTTTTTTTTCTTTTCAATCCACTTCTGTTTTGATGTTTTGGTGTGAGAAACTACAAGTGATGAAAACCTATATATAGAGATTGACCGTGAGTAATTCAAAAAACCAGTCTTTTTTCAATATGAAATAGGACAATTTTGTGGCACTACGGCCTTCCAAGAACATTGTTTACTGAAAATATTGTGACAGTGATATAATAAGGTATATGGATTCAAATACCATGGTAGACCGCTATATAGACTTATAATAGAGTTAATAACATTTATAAAATCATATTCCAATTTTTTTTGTAATTATTATTGAAAATTATCTCCATAGGATGTTCCTGCAGGTTTGATGTTTGATTCACTTGATGGGTATTGTTTTATGTGGGTTTGGGTTTCGTAATGAGAAATATTGGATGACCCTTATGGGCTTTAATATCTGTTGTAGCTTCCATTTATCATATATGTATTGGCATTGGAGGCATGTAGGTTTGTAATTTTTTTTAAAATCTATATTTGATTCATTATCGTGCATATAAATTTTTTATTGTGTCAGTGAATTAAAAATGTTATCTTATTAATTTATAAATTTTAAATGAAAAGTTTTTAAAGTAAATATTTTTAAATTTACTAATAAATCAGATGTCATGATATAATTTAATAGTAATTATTAATGTATAAGATTTGTACATTCAAAATACATCACATATGAAACCTTTTTTCCTTATTTTTTTTTTGGCTTAATAGCCAAATACATCCTCAACCTTTAGTATAAAATGGAATTAAGCTTTCAACGTTTTATCGCGTGAAAATCAGTCAATAAATTTTTATTTTATTATAAATAAAGCTTCAATTTTTCAAAATTATACAATTAAGTCCAAATTTATTAAATGGCATTAACTTCCATTAGTATTGCATACGTGGTATGTCACGTGGCAGTCAACTAAGTTATCCACGTTAGATGTTCAAACGACAGTTAATGTCATTTAATAGATTTGGATTTAATTGTTTAATTTTAAAATATTGAGGGTTTATTTATAATAAAATAAAAGTTTTATGGATTGATTTTCACGCGATAAAATGTTGAGGGTTTAATTTCATTTTATGCTAAGGGTTGAGGGTGTATTTGGCTATTAAGCTTTTTATTTTTGTTCAATTTCTTTGGCTTCTTTTTTTTTTGTTCAATCTTTTTTCCTTATGTTTTGTGATGTGAAATAGTTGATACATCACATATGAAACTTTTTTTCCTTATGTTTTATGATGTGAAATGGCTGGGATCATACTATAGAGAGATGTGAGAACAAGAGAAGAAACATAGGGGTTTTATTTTATTTTTTTTTGTTCATTAATCAATTCAAATGGTAGCCAATTGAGCCATACGTGAATTTTCATTTTTTTTTTCTACTTGGGAGGGATGAAAATGAGAGAGAATAAAAAATTCAAAAATTTCAAAAATAACAGCAAAACATTAAAAAAAAACAAAAATTCACAATAACAACAAAAAAAACTAAAAAAATATCAGAGAATGTTATAGTAAAATCTTAAGAGGTTTAATTAATTACACAACTAAAATATGTAAAAAATATATAAATATTTTAATGATTAAATGCATTCAAATTAAAAATAGTCTCGCAATTATTTCTGGTAAAATTAAAGAGACACTGCAAACAGTCCAAATAAAAAACAAACTCTATGACTATAACCACTTTCTTAGTCTTTTATATACTTTTTTTTTTGTTACACTCTTTTATATACTGTTCACAACATTAGCACTATTTATTTTTTTTAATTACTCCATATATTGGTGTAATCTACCCAATTTATTAGGATAAAAGCTCTCATGATGATGATTCCATATATTGATAATGAAATTTTTAGATTTTAAAGCACAATTAATAATTCATTAGGATAATTTTTATATATTAAAAAATTAATTAATAAATAAACGCATACAAATTTTTTAACCATGCTTGTAGAATTTAAAATCTTTGCCTAGCATATGTAAGAGATATAATAAGAGAGCTCAGAGCAAACATATAAAGTTTTGAACCTCAATTAATCCTCTTAACAAGAATAATAAAATACCATGCCCAAGTTCGAGTTGGAACAATTCGCTTTTTTATAGGGTTTAACTTCTAGGAAGATTTGCTAAGGTATTTATCTTATTAGAGGCTTAAATAAAATATACACAAACAACAAATTATAATATAAATAGAGAAGATCACATAAGATACTAATTGTTGTTGCTCAAAACAACAATAAATGCTTGTAGACGTTGGATTCTCGATCTTCGCGTTAGCCTGTCTCTAAGAACTCTGCAAGAAAGAAAACCATCAGGGGGCTCAAGGGCTTTTCTTTGAGCGCGCATTCTGATGCTTAAGTCAGACAGGGTTTTGGAGCTTAGGGTTTAAGAATAATACATGTGACCTATTTATAGGAGTTAGATTGCGCGTAATTACCTTTATGACCCACAGCTTAAATGGTCATTTAATGAATCATTTATGGGTCTTCTAAGTCCTCTTTTCTCTTGGTCTTAGATTATCATTTGGCCCAATGTTCTTCAGCTTGACTTATAGAAAAGCCCAGTAATCTTTGATTTGACCCTCATCAATTGCTCTCCATTCTTTCGCAGGGTTTACCCTGTGAAAGAGTATATATAGAATGGGCTTTTCAAATTCTTTTGCTACCCTTTTTCTGGGTTAAGGCCATGAGGGCGCATCGTCAATAAGTACCACAAGAGGATGCATATGTTCTTAACTGGTTTCATCAGATGCGATTTGTACTTGGCATGCTCCTGATTGGTTGAAGCTTGATCCAGATGCTGAGGATTTGAAACTTTTTCTGAGGATAGGCTGTTGGGAAATTATTTAGTGGGCCTACATATATCAATTAATTGTACATTACATGCTATCTATTTAGTCTACTTAAAAGTGATCAAACAAACTTTAAGTTATTGGACTTTAGAACATCTCAAATTAGTATGGCTTTGCAATGTGTAGAGACCCAATATTTTATTTTATTTTCATGATGGGCCAAAATAAAATAAAATATACTTCATGTATAAATAGGTTATGGTCCCCAGTCTAAACATAACATAATTCTCACAACAAATCCCATCATTGAGTGAGATACAGATTCTCTCAAAAGGTTTAGACGTGGAAGACTCTAACCTCAAGAAAATCAATTCCAATGGATTCATGTACGCTTCCGTATTAATCTTTTCTTGATGATTAAACATGAAATCATGGGTGTATTTATCTGTATTAATTTTCCAACATAGGCATTTATAAAGATCTATCTGATCTTACCAGCCCTTAAGAGCCTTTTTGTCGACTAGAGATGGTCGAGGTTCTCATAGGCTTGGACGAAGATGATTTAGATAATCCTGAGACTAACTTTTCTAAGGATCAAGCTCTTGACATTATAGCACCTCAGGACGTATATGCTTGGGTGCTTGTTAGTATCAATGCTCCTTTTGATGCAAAAGTTAATCTAGAGTGCTCCCCAGTTTTTTGTGAAAGAGTTTAGTCTTTTACAAACTGATTAACACATTTTTAAACTCATCTACAAAGGCAACTACACATTTACCTTGTATTAATCTTACGTAATAATCAGACTTTCCTCGTACACTTTTTGCTTCAAGTCCTTTTACATATGTGGCTTATGCCACCCAATTACTGCTTCAAGCCCAAGCACTTCATGCATGACTTACATCACGCACTTTTCCCTTTAAGTGCATGTGTAGCCTACATCGCTCATTTTTGGCTTCAGGCTTTTTCTTTGAGTGCGTGGCTTACCTCACGTATTTTTCGCTTCAAGCCCTTATACTTCATGCATGACTTACATCGCGTACTTTTCGCTTCAAGTACATGCATAGCCTACATCGCGCATTTTTTGCTTTATGCTTTTTTCTTCGAGTACATGGCTTACCTCATGCATTTTTCGCTTCAAGCCTTTACACTTTATGCATGACTTACATCGCGTACTTTTCGCTTCAAGCCTTTACCCTTTATGCATGACTTACATTGTGCACTTTTCGCTTCAAGTACATGCGTAGCCTACATCGAGCATTTTTCGGTTCAGGCTTTTTTCTTTGAGTACGTGGCTTACCTTGCGCATTTTTTGCTTCAAACCCTTACACTTTATGCATGACTTACATCGCGTACTTTTCGCTTCAAGTACATGCGTAGCCTACATTGCTCATTTTTCGCTTTATGCTTTTAGTTTGCCCATCTCGCACTCTTTTGTGCTTAGGGACTTTTCATTTGCCCGTCTCGCGCATTTTTCACTTAAGGACTTTCGAATTTGCCCATCTCGCACCATTTTGTGCTTAGGGACTTTAGATTTGCTCGTCTTGCACCCTTTTGTGCTTAGGGACTTTGGATTTGCCCGTCTCACGCATTTTTCGCTTAGGGACTTTAGATTTGCCTGTCTCGCACCCTTTTGTCCTTATGGACTTTTGATTTGCCCATCTCGCACCTCCTGTGCTTAGGGACTTTTGATTTGCCCGTCTCGTACCCTTTTGTGTTTAGGGACTTTTGATTTGCCCGTCTCGCACCCTTTTGTGCTTAGGGACTTTTGATTTGCCCGTCTCATGTATTTTTCGATTAGGGATTTTAGATTTGCCCGTCTCGCACCCTTTTGTGCTTAGGGACTTTTGATTTGCCCGTCTCACACCTCATGTGCTTAGGGAATTTTGATTTGTCCGTCTCGCACCCTTTTGTGCTTAGGGACTTTAGATTTGCCCGTCTCGCGCATTTTTCACTTAGGGACTTTAGATTTGCCCGTCTCGCACCCTTTTGTGCCTAGGACTTTTGATTTGCCCGTCTCACACCTCCTATGCTTAGGGACTTTTGATTTGGGATTTTTCTATTCCTGTAACATATCTATCATACATGGAAAATTATCATAGTATGGATAAAGATATGAATAACTGGCCTTCCATTTCATAACATGTAATAATTTCAATCAAATGAAACAAGTAACAAAATAACTGCAATAAATGTTAAAACAAAAATATCATGTGCTTACCGCTAGTACGATTTCGAGTGATTAATGTTCCAAGTCTTTGGAACCTTTTTGCACTGTAAGACCTTCAAAGGACAAGTGCTTGGTCCAATCACCTTTCTAATCTTGTAAGATCTTTCCCCGTTCGCTCGAGTTGGCTAGGAGTGAAGGCTTATCGACCCAAGGTGATCAAAAGCATGACCTCATTGCTCAAGCTTTGTCTTAATCCCTACTGCAACTTGTGTACCTACCATCGAGGGGTATACTACTGTAGCCTCGCACCCTGATATGCGTTACACCCTGCTGCAAGCTAACGACATGCCTGCCGCGTCTATCACTCGCTTAGGCACCCCTGCCGCGGCTTCAGCACTCTGTTGCCTAATACCTTGTCGCTGGAGGTCCCACACCTATCACTCGCTCAGGCACCTTACCGCATGCCTAATGTGGGTTACACCCTACCGCATGCCTACCAAATGCCTGCCGCATGCCTATGTGGTTACACCCTACCGCCCATGACCGCATGCCTACCGAGAGCGACAGATGGGGCTGTCGCCTGCTTTCTTGCCATATAGGTTCTCGCCAAAGTGATTGTTGCGTGGGCGAGCCAATCTATCACGAAAGAAGAGTATCGCGTGGTCCTGCGCTCGCTTGCACTGGCTGATGCATGGGCGAGCCACTCTATTGCCAAAGTTTCTGTCGTGTGGGCAAGCAAATCAATCGTCAAAGATGGTTGCTGCAGGCTCCCTATGCTCGCAATCTTTGCTCTATTGGGTGAGCCACTCTCTCATCGAAGGAGCCTACCACGTGCAAACTGGGTTCGCCCATTGCTCTACCTCGCCAAAGGTCCTACCGCGTGAGTACTGTGCTCCCACATCACTATACCATGCGAGCTTAGAATGGTAGACAAGCTTGTCGCTTACGGGAGCCCCTATCTCACCCAAGGCCTATCACGCAAGGAGCTCCTCTCTCGCCTAAGGCTTGTTGCGTGCAAGAGCCCCTATCTCACCCAATTCCTTTCGCGCACGGAGCTCCTCTCTCACCTAAGGCTTGTTGCATGCGGAAGCCCCTCTATCGCCCAATGTTCCAATGTTTGTCGCATGCGGGAGCCCCTATCTAGCCAAGGCCTGTCGCCAGCTTGTTTCGTGCGAGATCCCCTATCTCGTCCAAGGCTTGTCGCGCGCGGGAGCTCCTCTCTCGCCCAAGACCTGTCGCCCAAGGCTTGTCGCGTATGGGAGCTCCTCACTCGCCATGAAGCCTGTCGTGTTGACCTTGCTCACCACTCTGGCTATCGAATGAGCGAGGCAACCTTTCACCTAACGAGCCTGCCGCGAGTAGATGTGATCGCCGCTTTTGCTGACGCATGGGCGTGGCGTCCTTTCCCCAAGAAGTCTGTCGCATGGCTTTTGTTCGGTTGTTTTGGTTGTTGCGTGGTTGAGCACTGCGTCACCAGAGTGGCCTTTCGCGGGGGACCTATGCTCACCCGAATTGGGCGAACCTTGTGCACTCTATTGCCAAGGTATCCAGTCGCATGGGCTCAGCGTGGGAGCATTCTGTGCTGGAGGCACGGCTGCCACTTGCACGAGGCAGTCAGTCGCCTAAGTGGCTTGTCGCGTGCCCTTGCTCGCCCACAATCTATCACCAAGGAAATCTACCACATGGGCGACCTACTCTGTCACCATGCAACTTGCTTGCGGCAGATGGGAATCCCTCTTTCGCCGATATGGCCTGTCTCGTGGTGGTGCTACGTTGTCGCCAAATACAATGCATGCGGTAGGATATGGGCCACTCTATCATCGGAGTGGCCTGTCGCATGGGCCTGACGCTCGCCTATGCTGTTCTACTATGGGAGCCTGTCGTAGCCTACGTACTGCCTCTGCACCCTATCGTGGGTCTTTACTTTCTACCGCAGGTGTCCACATCCTATCGCATATCGTGTTCTCAGCATCTTTTACTCATGGCTTTTTTGTTTGTTTCCCACAGACAGCGTCAATTGTTGTTGCTCAAAACAACAATAAATGCTTGTTGACGTCGAATTCTCGATCTTCGCGTTAGCTTGTTTCTAAGAACTCTGCAAGAAAGAAAACCATCAGGGGGCGCAAGGGCTTTCCCCTACGCCCGCACTCCGATGCTTAAGTCAGACAAGGTTTTGGCAGCCTTTTAGTAGGCAAATAAAGCTTAGGGTTTAAAAATGATACTTGTGACTTATTTATAGGAGTTAGATTGCGCATAATTACCTTTATAACCCACAGCTTAAATGGTCATTTAATAGATCATTTATAGGCCTTCTGAATCTTCTTTCCTCTTGGTCTTAGATTATGATTTGGCCCAATGTTCTTCAGCTTGACTTATAGAAAAATCCAGTAATATTTGGTTTGACTCTCATCACTAATAAATTATGATAATGCAAATAACATTTTGATTGAGTGATTGAAAGAAAAATTATGACATACTATAAAATTTAAATTTGAGTTTATGTAATCTCAACTCTCATATTCAATTATAAAAAATCTATAATTGTTAAAGTTATCAAAAAAATCGAACCCAGATATTTCAAGGAAATTTCGCGTAAAAAAAAAATCTGAATGTTTGGGAGGCGGTGGCAGACTGGCAGGTGAGTAATGTAATTCTTGTGGTCTTTTTCATTATTTTTAACATATTAGATATTGCCGAGTGTTTGATGTTTTGGTTTGGTTTGTGTCCAAGTATAATTGTAAAATGTAATGTTTGTTTAAGTGTAACATCATGGATTGGACAACATCACTATATAGCCCAATATACAAGTTAAGAACATTGGTCTTATTAGACATCATGCTGTTGTTTTAGAACAAAAAAAAAAAAAAAAAAAAAAAACATCATGCTGTTGCTGACCTTTTTTTTTTTTAATCCATTGGACCAGCGTGACTTCTGAGATTCTTATATTCGCGCAAAGTGTATGGCTTGAAAGTAGTATTTCAAAGAATTATCCAAAGGGATTCGTATCTCTCGTGCGCTTCGTTTTCTCCTTTTACACTATGATGATTAAGTTAATATTGGATCCGATCTTTAATTTGATTCATTTGATTTATGTGATTTTTAATTTTACAATCCGAATCCGAATTGTACAAGAAAAATATCTAAGTCGAATTGATCTACATATATTCAATTTGAACCGAATCCATTACTTGAATTTTTAATTTAGACAAATTTAAATATTATTTCAATGTTAATTTGGGTTTTCATTAAAATAGATATAATGTTTTATACTCAAATGTGATTTTTTTTTATAATTCAAATTGAATTGATTCAAATTAGCGATTTGAATAAATTTTTTTCTTCAATAGTAAAAGGATAACTTAAAAATTCGAGGGCGTATGTTTGGGACAATCTCAGCACACAGTTTGATTCTTGCTTAAGAGGCAATCCAACAGAAAATTAAACTCGTCAACTTGATTACATGAATAGAATTAAGAGAGAATATGGAAAAAAAAAGCTATGAAGATGAAAAGAAATTATGTGAAAACATGTGCAATTCCAACTTCTACCGACGTATTGCAAAGTCGGTAATCTTAATGACCAATGCCTTGGAAAAGAAGTTCCAGGAGAATAAGAAAAAATATTTTACGTGATAAAAAACTAAGTCTTTGATTTGATTGCTCTTATGGCAATCTAACACCAAAACACGCAAATCCCTCATAGGGCATAGTAAAAGCAAAGTAACAAGCTAATATTAGCACGAAAGAGGCAGCAAAAGAGCTTTGCCTGTGCATTGCGTTTATTTTTCGATAGAGCAGAATTAAAAAAACAAGTGTACAAAAGAAAATCATGTACCACCGACATGACAGGCGGCTTTGTTGGGTCGGTTGGCTTGGGGCCCGCCACCGGGGATTCCGGAAGTTTTGATTCTTTGGGCATGTCAACTGTTGCTCTTGCTCAGCTAAAACACAGGGTTTTGTCCCATCCGAATCTTAACCGTCCGAACTGCAACAATTGTGTAAGGTTTACCTTGACCAACTTTTTTACGCATCAAGGAAACTGCTTCAAATTAGATATGATAATTTTTGTTTATAATTTATTTTTATCATATAAAATTATATTTATATAGTATAAATATAAAAATTTTATATTAAAATTTATGTAAACATAAAAAACAAAAAAATCTTATTTTTAGCATTCAATCTATTCATATATGATTATTATTCAATTTTAATCTGTATAATTTTCGTGTCCTTAATTAATATCATTTTCATATCGTGTCACTGTATCGTGTTTAGAATTGTTAGGCTTACTCCAAACACATCCATTCCACCAATATTTTTTTTTAGATACAATACAAGTCATAATGTTTAGAAAGAGTTTGTAAACTAAAACGTCCATCTCGATTTTTATTATATTTTTTAAGTGAAAAATGTAAATTGAAAATCTTATGTTTCAAGTAGACTTATGCAAAGATCGAATTATCCCTCTGAACTCAAAAGCTCGTTTGATTTTTGTGGATATATTTGGACATACATATTAAACTCATTAATTGCGATTGCATTTGAAAATCAAGACTTGATAAAAAAAAATCACATCAAGCTTAGATTCACTATTTTTAAGTCCAAATTTGATTCGACCCATAATTACAATTTTTTATATTTTATATTAATTTCTTTTTTAATTATTTTTATTATTTTGTGCAATTTACTTTAGGCTCGTATTATTTTTTATTCTAATTTAAAATTTTTATGTTTCTTGTACTTTTTTGTAATAATTTATCTGAACTTATTATGTTGTGCTTATTAAGTATTAAATATTTTAATATTTTTTTTAAAAAATAATAATACTTAAATGGATTTGAACTTATTTAGCATTGTATTAAAAAAAAGGGAGTTTGAACAAAAAATTTTAAAAAAATTGAATCGGGCCAAACTTAAACTCATTTCAATCAATTTTTTTTCTTGGTTACAACATTTCAATCTATTATTACCTTATCTAAATAGGCTCATGAGCACCTCTAATTTCAAATATGAAGTCAAGACATTGGATTATACAATTTTCTACTTCTAAATAATAAGATTGCAAAACAAAAGAGATAAAATTTTGAATGTTCTGCATGGCTGAATAAATGGAGATTGGATGGGAAAGCAGCAAGTATGGATAAAGTGGGGTCTCCCACACTTGGCCATCACTTTTTCCTACCCCTTTCTTTTTTCACATTTTATAATTGATGTTTTGAGTTATCAAATCAATTTTATTTTGTAACCAAAAAAACATCAATTTTATTTTATCGAGATACGAATGCAGCACATCAGGGATGGCAGAGTCAAAAAGGAGTTTCATATTTACAGTTTCTCTTTTATTTCCATCTGCAAAGACGGATAGAAGAAGACAGAATCTGAAAGCGATTTTTCTTGGGAGTTACACTGGGCCATGCCTTAAGTACCTGTAATAAATAATTCCGCTTGATTCTGGCATTTAACTATTTTTTATTTCATTTTCTCTAGAATTTTGCAACAGCTTTGCATTACTATATGTATAGTGTTGGAAAAAGCAGTAAAAAATCTTATTACAATGGCTTTTAAGACGTGTAGATTACACTATTTTTTAGTGTGATATTACTTCATGCAAAAGTAAATTATTTCTGAATACATCAAAGCTTCAATAATTCTTTGTGGAAAATGAAAAAGTAAGATAAATCAATATTGAAAATTTTTTATTCATTTATAAAGTCTGAAGAGTCACAAACAATTTAAAATCTAAAAACCTTTAATTCAAAAATGAAAAGAAAATCTCAAATGTTCATCTTTGATCCCTTAAAATTAATTTAAAGGCTCAAACAAGATTATAAATCCATTTTGTCTTCAAGTTGCATTTTGTGTTTGATATCTCTTCATAAAGATATTGATAACTTTATCCAGATTTTGTTCCATTTGCTTTATATTATAAATTATTTAACAATATATTTATATAGTTTTAATATGACTATGATCAAATGAATCAAAGAAACCCGAAAGCTTTTTTTTTTATGAGAAACTGAAACTTCATTTATTTAAGAAGTATTTTTGTACACTATATTCTGGGTATATAAGGTTCCCATAAAGTCATAAACAAAAGTGCTTCTAACAGCATCAGACATTTCCTCAAACACAGTAAGACTAGATGAAGCTTCCACGCCCATTCCAGCAAGAGTATCTGCACATGAGTTTGCTTCACGATATATGTGCTGAACTTTGTCTACTCTCAGTTGTTGCATCAACTTCCTACATTCAAAAACAATGGTTGAGTGAGTATGAGTAGAAGGAACTCCCTTATTAACATACCTGATGGCTACTTCCAAGTCCATTTCCACGATTAAGTTTGGTATCCTTCTCTTGACTGCAAGTCTAAGCCCATCTCTTAATCCCCAGAGTTCAGCTCCCACACTGGTTGTGATGCCGATCCTTCTAGAGTAGCCATAAATCCAATTACCCATGGAGTCTCTAATGATTCCTCCTGCCCCCACCTTTCCTGGACTGCCTTTTGCTGCTCCATCAGTGTTCAGTTTGTTGAAATTTGGTGGGGGTGGTTTCCATCCCACGTTGATCTGTACAGTCCTTCTAGCATTCTTGTTTGGGTTCATAATTGCTCAAAATTCTAGTACATTTCTTCTAAATTTACCCACCCAACTATTAGGGTCTTCCACAACACCCTTAAAAGTTCTTTTGTTCCTTTCAATCCAGATGTGCCATAGACCAAAGGAGAAAATAATTTTCCAGGGTATCTCACCTATCCCCACAATTGTGTCTTTGGTTCCACTATTGATCCGTATCCATTGTTCCACTTCAAGGTGAAAAGATGTTTGTGTTTCCTCTGGGATTCCAATACATTTCCATAATTCTTTCACCTTTCTACAGTCTCTCAAATAGTGGGTTATTGATTCTTCCTCTTCATCTTGGGCATTTGGGATCTATGTGCAAGCCTCTTTCCAACAGATTGAGTCTTGTGGCAATTTTTTTGTGCGAACAAAGTCATAAGAAGTTTTTTATTTTTGGCAAGGAGTTTAACTTCCAAATTACTTCCCACTTACCTTCCTTTCTTTCAGTTTCTATGTTCTTCACCATGTTATAAGTTGATCCCATAGAAAATTCACCATCAGTGGCTAGGTTCCAGCCTATAGTGTCTTGCTTCTCTTGACCTAAATGGATAGGTATAGCTGATATTTTTTGCTTTATGTCTTCCGGGAGGTTGTAGTTTAGTTTATCCCAGTTCCAGGTCCCATCCTGAGAAACAATATCTTTAACAAGCAGTGTATTGTCCAGTGGTTGCCAAGGTCCACAGATGATTTCATTTAAAGGCCCTAAGCCAGTCCAGTTATCTGTCCAAAACAGAATTCTTGAGCCATTTCCCAAAATCCATCTAATTCCTTTTCGTAACAAGATGTTTCCTTTCCTCATACCAGCCCAAATTGATGAACATGCTTTTGTTTTAAACTCTCCATTTCTTAGATATTTTGCTTTTAAAATTTTTACCCACATGCTGTCCTTTTCTCTTATTAATCTCCATCCTAACTTTGCCATATTAACTTCATTGAGAGCTTTCATAACTCTGATTCCCAAGCCCCCTTTATTTTTTGGTTTTGTAACAATATCTCAATTTACCAAATGTAGCTTCCTCTTTTCCAAACTTGATCCCCACAGAAAATTTCTAGAGATTCTATTTAACATAATAGACACGCTCAAGAGACGGTGGCAACACATTTGCCTGGCTCCTTCTTTCCGCTTGCTTTGATTGGCCTCCAAGATATAGTGCTCCCCAAGCAATGCGGACAGCCCCAGGCAAATGAATCTAACCAACATGACACGAATCAATACCATAGCTCATTTCAACGAAACCGTTGCTGTGGAAACAGTGATGAATTTTTACATTTAATTGTGAGAGATCAATTAAAATTGTCAAATTAAATATTTTTTTATTTAAATTATGTCAGCAGGCTTTGTTAATATAAAACACATTATAGTTATTACACCGAGGTAAGATACGGTAAGTAATTTTATAATTAATTATAAATAATACATAAATATGTAAGATAAATAAAAAATAGTACATATATTAATAGGATTAAGTGAGTATATGATAAAATAAGAAATATGATTGTTTTTAAATTCTTAAATAATATTTTTATGTATTTTTTATTTTTAGTTTACCAGCTAATAGTTTAAAATATTTCAAATTTTTCACAATTCGAATTTACGTAGAGAATATGTTTTTAAGTTAAAAAATTATTAAAATTACATATTTAGATAATTGGTTTAGATCAAATTTTAATTGAACGTGATCTAATTTAACTACAAAGTGTATTGAAGTGTATCGTTGTATCATATGATACGTATCAATTCGCTTATGTATTGATGGATACACTATCAATTTATGATAAAAACTGATTTTTTGTAACAATACATATTGATTTTGTATTGAATTGAAATGTATCATTCGATACGTATCGCGAATCGTACAATATTGAAAACTATGAAACACATATACAAGTAAGAATTATTAATCAATACACTGTCACTCGAATTTTTAGATTCTATAAATAAGGTTAATATGGGAACACATACTCTCAACAATCTTGATATTATGATATAGTATTTTTTTTTTTGCTCAGATATGATATAGTACTTTGGGTGATGGCATGGCAGCAGATTGATATATGAATGGAAAGTTGAGGTCATGTTGACTTGCGTAAATCCCCTCTTGGCTTGGATGTGTTTGGGTGAGTTGGGTCATTGAAATCGAAGCTTATAAATATCTGCAGCTGCTCCTAAAAGGATTTGATTTTTTTTTTTCTGATTTACTCCTAAAAGGATTTGACAATGCTAATTTGAATGTAGGTGAAATTAGTTTTGATAAGATTAAAATAATAAAAAGATTGATAAATAAATATATTTATATTTTAATAAAATAATAAAAAGTATTTAAAGTCAAAGATAAAAATAAAATTTTACTTTTTTTTGAGAAAAAAGATAATTGCAGCTAGACCTGTTCAATGGTTGGATTAAGCTCGAACTTTTAATATAAAATAAAAAACGAGCCTAAACTAAAAGTCAAACTAAAAGTTTTGGACCAAGCTGAGTTTGAGCTTGCATATAAGTCATTATTATATAGCTTAGGCCTGATCCGAATCCGACTTGAACCTGCTCATGATCACCTTTGTGTAGCTTATCGTGCTGCATCAGCCAAACGGGTCCTTGGTATTTGTAGGTTTTTATCAAGGCTAAAAGGTTAAAAAAGCCATTAAACTATATCAAAGAATCTAAAAAGGCTCATATTCTTTCATTGTATCTAAATAAATTCCTAAAGTATTATTTTTCTTTGTGCAAGTCCTTTTTGGATGAAATCTGTTAATCATTGACATGTTGGCTTTTATAAGAAATATGAAAATATGACACGACCAAAAAAAAATAGGTGACATGACAAACCCATAAAAAGACAAAATAAAAATGATATCACTTTTAAGAAAAAACCCTATAATAGCCAACATGTCAATTGTTTTCTAGAAATCCATGTCAATTAACAAATTTCATCCAAAAATGACTTGTATTAAGAAAAATAAAACTTTAAGAACTTATTTAGGTGCAATAAAAGGATAAGGACTTTTTAAAATTTTTTGATATAATTTAAGCGCTTTTTCAACATTTTAACCTTTTACCAACAATCTAGCTAGTTTTGTTTTTTTTTGGTACATACTCTACCTAGTATTCAATCACAATCATCTAATGAATTCAAAATAATTGCTAACAGCCAAAGCAACATAAGAGAGAAATAATCAGAGCCAAAGAAACCATTTCAAATCACCAATTTCTTCGATAGTCATGATCTAGAGAGCTCAGGTGGGCATGGTAACTGCGGATCATTCCTCAATCAATTAATTTCCTAGTAACTTCCAACCCGTGGTATTTTAAGTAATCAGTAGCTTCACTCAAGCTACATAACAAGTTAACAAATCTAAAGTCAAGCAAACAGTCTTTTATAATTTTAAAAACTAAAAAAATATATACAAAATGAAATCTGAGGATGTTTTTGTCATTTGACACTGTACAAAGACACGTGTCGAAAACCCAAAGCCAGTACCTTTGTTAATGGTCAATTACATACCCATCCTTGTGTAATAAAAGCATCTGCATCTAAAAAATCTATATCAACGCACTAACTTGTAAGCAGCTTCTCGCAGTAGAGGAGAAAACCCAACTCAAATTCCAAAGAGAACAGATTACGCTTGCAGAGAGATCAAAAGGAAAGAAAAAAAAAACCCAGAAAAATGAGAGCCAGCAACCATTTGATAGGGTTACTGAACTTCTTAACTTTCTTGTTGTCAATAGTAATCTTGGGCGGTGGAATATGGCTAAGCAGCAGAGCCAACAGCACAGACTGTCTCAAGTTCTTACAGTGGCCATTGATAGTGATAGGAGCCTCAATCATGGTCGTCTCCTTAGCAGGCTTCGCCGGCGCGTGTTACAGGAACACGTTCCTGATGTGGCTTTACCTGTTCGTCATGTTCTTCATCATCGCCGCGCTCATCGGGTTCATCATCTTCGCCTATGCCGTGACCGATAAAGGCTCAGGGCGGCCAGTGCTGAACAAAGGTTATTTAGAGTACTACTTGCCGGACTACTCGGGCTGGCTCAGAGACCGAGTGGTAGACGACAAGTATTGGGCTAAGATTAGCGCCTGCATCAGGGATTCCAAAGTCTGTAGCAAGATGGGAAGAAATTTTAATGGTGTTCCTGAAACTTATGACATGTTCTCCATGAGGAAGCTTAGCCCTATTGAGGTATGCAATTTTTCCAACTTGAATACAAAATTTCATGGTTTAGTTTCCTATTTAATTAGTCATATATATATATATATATCTAATCTTTTAGCATAAAACATGTTCTTCTTCACTCCATTTTTTTTCATGTTACTCGCTAAAATGGTTATTTTTCGATAAAAAGTAGATCTATTTTAAGCAGTATATTTGATTGCTCTCCCAGCTCAATTCAGGCCATGTCCATGGCGGTTTATTGGCTGGCCACTCAAACTGTGCCAACTTTTTACCTTCGTTTTGATGGTCCACCTTTATTTTTGTTATTATTATATACCAAATAATAAAATAATAAATTTATATTATATTACCAAATATTTAAATATATTTTTTTCTTTGTTTTTTTTAATGATGGTCTTTAATTCGTTTTTGTATACTGTAAAATCATATTTATATGGTAAAAAATACGAAAATTTTATGTCAATATTTATGTTGATATTAAAATTATAAAATTTTATTTTTAATTTTTATTATATTTATATATAATTTTTATTTAATTTTCGCTTGCATTATTTTCGTATCTTATATTTAAAATTTAGAGTTTAATGATGGTTTATTATAATATTTGTATTGCATAATCGTATTATGTCTAAAATTATCAAATTTAATGATGGTTTCATAAAGATCACAAACCTAAACATTTTTCAGTTCAATGTTTCTCGTTAAAAATTAAAATGGTTTTTTTTTTTTTCACTTTCAAAGTTTCCACAGTTCTAACAAACACTGATTCTTTTTCCATTTTTTATAATGATATAAAATTGAACGGACCACAATGGATGGTGGCTTTATTTGGCCTGATGCTAAACCGAATAATTTTGTCTCATCAATAGGTATAGTATTTATTTTAAATTGGAAATTTCCCCGAAGGGTCCAAAAACATGTCAAATGTCAATTCCCTCTTTATATCAGGTTATAAATAATTAATTATTATAACAAAATTTATTATAGGATTTTAATCTGCTTCTCAAGTAAAAAATAATTATAAACTTCTTTTCTATTAGTATTTTTTATATAGTTTTTTTTATTATTTTCATATGAATAAAATAGCAGTGGGTTGTCTGTTTTCTCTTTTAACCATACGTGCCAAATAATTAAAGATAGAATGTTCTCTTTGAGTTTGTTCTTGTTTGCTTCTATCCATATATTGATAGTCTTTTGTTGGTTCATCCCTTTTTTCCTTTTGTCTGCTTTCTACCGAAACAAGATGCAGCAAAATAGAGAGAAAAAGATGAAAGAAAAGTTGGAATTCTATGATTTTATCTTGAAAAGTTTTAGAATCTTATAATTTTCTTTTTCTTTTCCTTCTTTTCTTCCACTCTTATTCCCATATCCTAATTGCTGAATACTTTTTAATTGATGTAATAACTAAGACGAGTAGTACCAAATACTGATCTTTGCATATAATATTTTTCAGTTTAACTGTGTTCAATTTTTTTTTTATTACTGAAATAGTAAACCATAAAGAACAGTTTTAGAGTAGAGTAGAAGGACAAGGAGGGAAATTGAAGCTAAATAACCATGAATTAAATATAGTTCCGTGTCCTCGTATTTAGGGCTTTTATGGCAGAGTTTGGTGGGAAGCAAGGTCATTGATTTGTATTGGCTTTAAATGTGGTTGGACACCCACCACCATTCCACCATTGCCTACCAAGATTGGACCCACTTGCCTGGTAGCTGCTAATGTGGAAATGAAATGCCCATACAATCAAATTTTTTAATCCAAAAAGTTTGGGATTAGAATTTGAAGTTCTTCTTGATTATAAACTTAAAAAATCAGAATTGTCAATATACTATGATTTAATCTTGATTTTGTTAGTGTATTTCAATTTAAAATTTATCATTTTACTTTCAATCTTCTTGATTTTTTTCTAAAAAAAATAACCAACCTGAAATATTTTCATAATTTTTTTACCTTAAGTACCACAATCAACAAAATTGAATGTATAAATAATAATAATTTAATGAACTGAAGTACAATAATGAAAGTCCAAATTGACATATAATATAGTGAGTGGTGGCACCTTTGGTCTGATAGGAAAAAAAATCCTTAAAACTTTTTATAGCTTGCAAATCAGTAGCATTTTTCAGGGCATGTCTTTTAAGTAACTAATGACAGCAAAACTTCTGAATTGATCTCTGCAGTCTGGTTGCTGCAAGCCCCCTACAGATTGTGGCTTCACCTACGTCAACGAGACCAATTGGAACCTAGTAGGAGGGTCGGCCGGAACCAACCTTGACTGCTCTAAATGGAGCAATGATCAAGAGCAGCTCTGCTATCAATGTGATTCCTGCAAGGCTGGTGTGCTTGGCAGCCTCAAGAAGAGCTGGAGAAAGGTCTCAGTCATCAACATAGTTGTGCTTGTCCTCCTGGTCATCTTCTATGTCATCGGCTGCGCTGCTTTCAGAAACAACAAGAAGATTGATAATAATGAACCTTATGGCGAGGCAAGGATGACAAAAGCACAACCAAGTAGGATCCAACTATAGAAAGATCCAAAGTAAAAATGACATCAGACATGGAAGCTTTTACTCTATTCAGGATGTATGCTTTAGGTTTTCGTACAACATTTTAGGGCTGGTTTGTGTGAAACAAATGAACTTTATGAATTTGGTTTGATTTTTGAAAAGCTGTATATGTTGGCTTTCATGGTATTCCATTTTCCTTCTACCAATATCTCATTTCTAATCTGAAAAAAGAGGGACATACATGTTCTTAAGTGTATATTAGTTGAACAGGAGAGAAAGTATTTTTATTATTTAGCGATGCTTACTGCAAAGGATAGCCTTAATCAAAGCAGAGAAAGACTACATATCAGCCATTCACATTGTGAGATGACAATAGCTTCCATAAACAAAAAAACAGATATTGAAGAAAATTAGTGCAAGATAAAGTTTAGCAGGTAATGCTGACTGTCATGGAAACGACTTTTCCTAGGATGTCTTAACAAGATATTGACAGATTTAATGAATACTAAAATAATCTTGATTCACTACTGTTACTGAAAGAAGTAAGAGCACAGGGTACTTCCAATTTTAGATTCCGTTAATTTAATTACAAGATCACTACTGATCATCACTTTTACTTCTTAGGTATGTGTAAAGTGTTTCTAGAACTTTGTGAATGAAAACAAAAATGCTTGCTCTTAGAAACCAAGGATAGAAGAATGCAGTCACAATATAAAATTTTGGCACTTGATTATGGATATTCTTCTTGGAAAGCAAACACTGATGAGAGTAAGCGTTGGTTAAAGAACCATGTAACTCAAACAACAGATATGCAAGCATGTAACATGCACATCAAAATCACCCACCTTTATTATAGTTCTTCATTGTTTAAGTAATGTTCTCTTAAAATATCAAGCCATGTGATTTAACTTTTGATTTTCCTCATTTCAACACCATAGGCATAAGTGAGAAAGAAGTTTCAGATGCAGATCTAGGCCAATCAAAATAAAAGGACAAGATTCCAGCCAGTCAGTGCGATAGAAATGGAGGAAATTATACATATCACTACCCCATAAGATGCATACATCATGACACCAAATGCAATTAATGAAACAGAATATAGTTAGAAAAGCAGAGAAAATAACAAACTACTGGTTTTCAGTAGATAAAACTCTGAAAACTAGGCCATGTCAACCTAGGTGAAATTTCTGGTGATGTCACCCTAATAACCATTTCTTGCAATTGGCACCTAAGCTCCCTGCTCTGACAAAAATTAGTTGAAATAATGGAAAGTTTCTTCTCTCCTAGTATGTATAAGAAGCTCTGCAAGTTCAACTGACACTGCTGATTCTTCCTATAATCAAGAACATCCTGTTCAAATTTTTTTTTCCTTTTTTACAAAAACAACAATAATATCACTTTCCCTCTTTCTTAGTATGTAGGTTTTCTCTCCATTATTTTCTTGTTGAGGACAAATTGCTTCCCACTCCAGCCCCTTAATCTATATCAACAAGTTTCCTTTTTCAAGTGGTTTTGTCAATTTTCACCTAAATACCAATTCAACCGTAGGTCATCATCATCATCATCATAGCATTTATCCCAATAGATTGGATTAGGTTATATGAACCAACATCTGAATTCATATTAAGTCGTCCAACTGTATATTATATAAATAAAAACTGAAGGTCCATAAAGTTGAGTGCAAAAATCAGAAATAACTACTGTTAATTTAACTACCACAAAATATTTTCTTGCTTTGGCACCAAATACTTTCCATTTAAAGAAACTACACAATAGTTCAACCTAAATACCATGTAAATGAAGCGGTCTTGATGCTCATTTCAGAAACTGGAAATCAATCTCCTGCATAAACTAGAGAACACTATCGCATAGAAAAGCTATGTTGGCAAGAGGATAAAAGCAATGGAAGAGCTTTAATCAGAGCAAGTAAACAATACAAACAATGCTAATACAGGTTAATGCACAAAAGAAGATTCAAAATTATACCTTACTTCGTTTGATTCTCAGGAACTGCCTGATCCTCACGGCTTTGTTCTGGATTCCATCTTGTGATTGTCCGCTCTTCAACAGTGTAGTGCTCTAGACACGATGGAGAGATAGCACCTTGAGTATTATTATTTATGGTAACAATCAATAATGTTTTTGCAACACTTCCACAAAGTCGAACTGTACAATGAACATCGGACCACGCTCTCAATCGATCATTTAGATCATTATCTCCTTCTGATAGTGCCAGTACAGCATACTCAGAATGGACAAGAGCTGGATGGTGTCGCTAGGCAACAAAGTCTACACAATACTGCAATCCTGATCTCACAACCCAATTTTTATTCCGGAGATAAGAATAAGCTTTGTAAGAAACATGAAACATTGCCTTCTTGGATTTGAAGTGCTCCCATAACTCTTCATTACTCTTCATGCAGCCATCTTCACCAACAACCTCGAGGCATTTGAGTGAAAAGCACAAATAAAAGGCCTCCTCCATATCCAATTGAAACCTTTGTTTGTCCTTCTCAGCTGTAATTCTTGGTCGGCCAAAACATGCACGGTTGAGAATATCAGCCAATTCTGCATCCACTTCAACAAGTACACTCCAGCTTGAGAGTAAACCACAAGTCTCGGATTGGATCAAAGAGGATTGTAGCAGTGAGACTGTTTTTGACATGGGATTAGCAGTAGCTTTGGCTTCTGAGCCTTTTCCTTTCCATCTAGGCTTCATTTAATCCTTCAGCATATAAAAAACTAGAATAATTAGGGTTTATGCTTGCTTAAACTTTTTTTTTCTTTTTGATTATTGGTAAATGTGGAGACTAAATGAGCTTTGAGGTATAAAAAAAAAAGAGTAATTCTTCCCCTTCCTAGAAACACAACTCTTCCTTTTTCATAGTACCAAACTGAGACTTAAAAATTAGAAACATAAGTTCTAAATGCCGGTATGTAAATGAAGAATCATGCAAAAATTGCAAGAAACAACCGATTTTACAAATTAAACAGCTGCAAAGACATTGATTAGTGGCAATACAATTTTACAAGTGATGTAAAGTTTAAATCCGTTTATGGAAGGTTTAACTTGATATACAATCGTTTTCTTCTATTTCTTGGCCTGCAGGAGAAGTAGGAATATAATCAAATATTTTTGAGTTTTCATGCATAGCTATGCTTCCAAGAAAAAAAAAGACAACTTTAAGTTTGCACGTACTTGAGAGAGAGAGTGATTGTTGCTTCAAACAATATTAAAAATACCAGCTGCGGCTTGTGCTCGCTGAGAAATAACGTCGAACACTTGGTGAACTAAAAAGATGGAATCATACACAAAAAGAAGTATTAAAACGGAATCTCCTCAACGGTTCAACGGCTTTTTCTCGCGGAGAAATAACGTCGAACACTTGGTGAACTGAAAAGATGGAAACATATACCAAAGGAAGTGGAGGGGTTCTAGTCATATCCTATGGGGCGCTGGATACACCTAAAATTAATGATTTTTTTATTACAAAAATATCTTTAATAAATACAATTTTACTTTTATACATAAAAAAGAAAAAACATGCACTTTAATAACATGATACCGAAGTGTTTAATTAATTCTTCAACAGCATGCTATCGATGTTAATTAACTCTTCAGCAGCATCTTACTAAGGAAAATATTAAGCCCACGACAAAAATGCCGTGGGGCTCAGGAGGCCCTATAATATATATGGGACAAAAAATTGTGCCTATATAAAATTGTGCCCCACGACAAGGGGATGCCGTGGGGTCAAAATGACTCCTAGCATAGAATTGTTAGGAGTCATAAATGGTTCCCAGCGAGTAGATGCGGTAAAATATAATTTTTGATAATTTTTTTTTATAGATCCACGGTTTTTATTTTAAAAATTTCACAATTTTTTTTAAATGTAATCATTTTTAATACAATCAAATGAAAGAAATAAATTTAACTGAAAATTGATGATAAATTTAATTTAGATTGTTGCAAAACTTAAAAGACTTTTTAAGAAAATTGTTTGAGTTTTTTTTTTTGAGAAAACGAATGAGAGAGATAATAAGTGAAGAGAGGTTGAGGGTATTTTAGAAATAAATTTAGGTATTTTAGAGTGTGGGAGAAAGAAGTTTTGAGAATAGGGTTTTTAAGCATTTAGGATATATCAAGTAATTAATAGAGTGTGAATAGAAATTCTCAAAGAGATATTAAAACGGAATCTCCTCAACGATTCAAGTAGCTTAACCTAACCTAAAATAGTTAATCTAAATATAGAAAAAGATAAATAAAAAACCTTTTTTTACTTGGGCATAAAACTTCAAATCGAATAAGAAAAAACATACGAAATACACTTTAGAGAAATTTTTTTAAGTCCAAATATTCTCATATGTTTTACTGTATAAAATTAATTCTGTTCGAGTTGAAAATGATAAATGATAAAATTCTTCCAACAATAAAGACTTCAAAACTAAAAACTTGTCGAAATACTTAAAAAAAAGATCACTTTTATTTCTTCTAACCATTTATTGATCCGTGTTGAGAATTTCTATTAGCTACAAATTTTACTCTTTAAATTTCAATATTTACTAGAACAAAAAATCCCTTATATGAAAAAACAAATATACCCTAAAGAAAATTTTCAAAACATAAGACTCATTCTCTTTTGTCTTTTCCTTTTTCAGCCAGAGCTCCACATTTGAAACCCACCTCGTTTAGACTGCAGGCTTCTTTTTTTCATACAGCTAGCCTTCTCCACCATGTTTCCACAGTTCCAAACATAATCAGATTGTTTTCTTGTGTTTTTTTTTCCTTTGGGTTTTGCTCCTTTTGTTTTCTTTTCATTTCGGAAACTCCCTCACCAAGAAAAGTGGACTGGATGATGAATAATACCACATAGCACCTGCAATTTTCATATGATGATAGAGATTCCCATGCAATTTTTTGGCAAGTTATTTGTGGGTCAAAGATTTATAAATGAACGAGAAAACAGTCTTGCATAGGAACCTTTGCGCAAGACTGTGCTTTGGCTGCGCGAGCCCCCCTTCCTCCCACAGCCTCTACTCCGGCAATATCATCCAGCAATCCAATGACAAAATTTAATTCATAAACACTAAATCATTAACAACAAAATACTAATAATAAAGGATATTTGGGCTTTGCAGCAACAAAAATAAGTTTAAAACTACCCTGTTAAAGAACAAAAATTTTAAAATACCTACTTTGGGAAAAAAACTCGATAAAAGAGTGATGGAGATGGTGAAAAAAGGATGATAGATATGAGTGAAGAAAAATAAGGTTAAAAATGTAAATTTATGAAGTATATATAATAATTTTTGTGGTGTAATTAAAAATGTAGTATAAAGACTAAAAAATAAAGTATATATAGAAATTCTCTACCAAGAAACTCCAGCAGGCAGCAGCATTGGCTGACTAAGAGGGACAGTTTGTTTACTGTTTCACCTCCTAGAGCTAATTGTATCTTTTACTAGAGAAGGGTATTTATAGCTACATAAGTCTAAAGGAAAGGAAATATTATTTAATATTTCAATGATAATGATAAGGAAAGTGTAGGAAGCATGGAAAGAAAAATTTTGGATAGTTACAAAATTCATAATCTATTGGAATATATATATATATATATATATATATATATATATATATAATATAGACACACATATATGACCATTGAGTATGTTGCATAAAAGAAGCTAGTGACTGCTGGTAAGCAATCTAGATAACCTTGCTTCTCAACTAATGTATGATCAAAGTTGAATGAGGTTGAAACTTTCAACAGTTTCTGGTTATAATATTGACATTACATGACAACTTTATGCTAACAAAATTATATGAATAAAAAAATTTATGCTAAAACCTAACGTAGAACTCTTAGAAACATTGACTTTTATATTTTGGGTTCATTACAAATAAAACTCCAGTTTTAGGTTGAATGTGTCTGCTGTTATCCTGTCACTTAGCAGCTGTAAGGCATATCCAAATAGGACTTGGTTTTGTTGGAAAAATATCCCTCAAACCAAACACCCACAAAAACAGAAAAAAGCAAAAAAGAAAAAATAAACACAATAATTTTTAATGTGATTTGGACCAGCCAAATTGGCCTATAACCACTCAATCAATTCAATAACCAATCAAATAATTACACCTGTGCAATTTTTAGAAGAGAAAAATTGCAAACTACTTACAAATCCAAAGCCTAACTACCCAAAGAACCTAATTGCACATTTTATAATAGCCTAAATCCTAACTATTCAATTGGTATTTACAACTCTTTGGGATATTTTACAAACCAAGCATATCACATTATTTATAAGGGAAGGGCCCTTATAACTTCTCTTATACTTTCGATGTGGAATTCAAGGCAAACTCCAACAAATCCTCCCTTGACTTGAATTCCCAAACTCCCCAAACTGTTTGACAACATCTGAAAAACTAACATGTCTCTGAGTATTCTTATTCTTGGAAACAACTCTATCATTTGCATCATCAAGCAAATATAGTTGTTTCTCATTCCTCTTTCCTTGCAAAACTAAATTACCATTCTTGTATACTTTGCAACAATGATCATTACCAATAAATGTGTACCATGTGAAGCTAACTTACCTAAAGAAATCAAATTGCAGTTAAAACTGGGCATATACCTCACATTACGAAGAGTCCTGACACCACCATCATGAAGCTTGAGTTGAACACTCTCAATACCTTCAATCTTCACTCTATTACCATTCCCAACAGCAATATTGCCCAAACTTTCAACCTCTTTCAATTCATCAGAGTGATCTTTATCATTGCAAATATGCATCGACGTAGCTAAATCCAAAACCCAACCTTTCTCATAAGTATGAGACTCATCTAAACAAGTTGTCAATACATCATCAACTGAATCCGCCAGAGCAACACGTCTCATTCTTCTTTTCATCATCACTCTTTTATTGAGCCTTCTTGAATGCAGCCATGTCCTTCCTTAATGTTTGCAACGTGTTTGAATATGACCATTCTCTCCACAATAATAACATTCCACCTCATTATAATCTCTGAATCTTGATCTTGATCTCCCTCTTGATCCATCATGTCTTTCATTAGTCCTCCCTCGAGTAGAACCTTCTACAGCAGCTAGCACACCTCCCGCATATGAAGAATCTTCTTTGCCCATAAATTTTCATTCTCACGCAACACAGAAATCACATCATTCAACGTCAAAGTAGTTTTACTTACCAATAAAGTCCGAACTAAAGGTTTATAGGACTTAGGCAAAGATGACAACAACAATAATGCCTTCTCTTTTTCTTTCAACTCTTTAGAATCAATAGCTAATAAATGTGAAATTAATCTATTAAATTCATTTAAGTAATCATGGAGACTCGTACCTTTATCCATCTTCAGAGAATATAAATCCATCTTCAAACACAATCTGTTCGTCAACGATTTTGATGCATAGATGTCTCCCAGCTTCTTCCACAATCCAATTGGTGTCGTCTCAGTCAATACATTATACTTAATATCTAGAGCAAGTGCTAATCTAATCGTGCTCACAGCCCTCTTCTGAATTCCAACCCAAACTTTATCAAACATTCCATCTGGCTTATTTTCTTTTAATGTCAAATCTAGACCTTGTTCCACTAGAAGATCTCGAATCGTACTTTGCCATAACATAAAATTACTTTTACCATCAAATAAAAGAATTTCAAACTTAGAGATACCTCCAGACATAGCTTCAACCATATCTTTTCTCCTCTCTCAAGATCACGATCCTTCAGCTCTAATACAACTTGTTGGGAAAAATATCCCTCAAACCAAACACCCAAAAAAACAGAAAAAAGCAAAAAAGAAAAAAACAAACATAATAATTTTTAATGTGGTTTAGCTCAACCAAAGTGGTTTAGCTCAACCAAAGTGGTTTATAACCACCTAATTAATTTAATAACCAATCAAATAATTACACCTACGTAATTTTTAGAAGAGAAAAATTACAAATTCCTTACAAACTCAAAACCCAACTACCCAAAGAACCCAACTACACCCTTTATAATAGCCCAAATCCTAACTATTCTATTGGTGTTTACAATTCTTTGGGATATTTTACAAACCAAGCTTAGCACATTATTTATAAGGGAAGAGCCTTTATAACTTCTCTTATACTTTCGATGAGGGATTTAAGGCAAACTCCAACAGGATTTTGCCTAGACTATCAATAATGAAACACCATTCTGCTTTAAGATCATGTCTAGACTACTTGCTGGAAGTGTCTTTCGCTGTTATGGGATAATCTTTGCTCGCAATCCTCTGTGTCGGTTAGCAAAACTGACCTGCTGATTTTTTGTTAATGCAAAGATACCAGTCAATCAAAATATTAAATGAAACCAATAAATGCAAGAGAAATGAAATCATAAGAAGAGAATGAAACCAGTGCATGCACAAGTTTGAGGAATGCTATAGTAGTCGATGTTAGGAAAAAAATTGACTTATGGGAGAATATAAATTTAAAGATGAAATAAGCATTTATTCTTTTTTAATTATTTATCAAAATTCTATCAATAAGGACCAGAAGATAAAGGAGTCTTACCTCATTTAATAAGCAATCACCTTGGTGTTCAAGTTCACGTAATTATTGCATTGTCATCCCGCACCATTCATCAATCCAGCCAAAACAATTCCGTGACTTTCCACGAAGAGAGCCTTTTCACCCTATATAAGAGATAAATGGTGTAAAGTTACTACCAGCATTGCATATAATGACCTGAACAAGTTTGTGAGAGTGCCCGTGTGTGTTTGGGGTGGGGTCATCAGGGGAAGGGGAGAGAAGATTGTGGCTGCATATGCTTATTTATAAGGAAGAAACATCTAGGTCAATATTGAGGGTATCGTGCAAATTAAGGACTCATTTCATGACATTTTTAGAGGCCTAAATGAGTGTTTGAGCTGCAAATCCAATGCCAAGCATGTTTGTGCTTTCAATGTAAAAGGTGCATATGACCCCAAAGTGCTTAGACAATTTGGTTTTATGCCGGGTCGATCAACTATGGAGGCAATATATTTGCTTAGACAACTTATGGAGCCCTTTCGAGTAATGGGTAAAGATCTTCATATAGTCTTTATAGATTTGGAGAAAGCATATGATAAAATGCCTAGGGAGGTACTCTGGTGGTCCTTAATGAAGAAAAGAGTTCCATTGAAATATATTAAACTAATTAAGGACATGTATAGAGGCGCAAGGACACATGTGAGGACAGGTGGGGGGCAAACAAGTGAGTTTCCTATCACGGTAGGATTACACCAAGGGTCAGCGTTGAGTCCATTCTTGTTTGCGGTAGTTATGGACGAACTGACAAAATCCATCCAGGATAAGGTGCCCTGGTGTATGATGTTTGCAGATGATATTGTCTTATGTGCGGAAACTAGATCGGAGATCAATACAAAGTTGGAAGTATGGAGACAAACGTTGGAATCAAAAGGATTTAAACTAAGCAGAGTGAAGACTGAATACATGGAGTGTAAATTCAGTTCTAACCGACTAGAAGAGCATGATGTAGTGAAGTTAGATGGGGTGGCGATACCTAAGCGGGATCATTTTCGATACTTGGGATCAATAATACAGATGGATGGAGAGATTGATGGTGATGTGACCTATAGGATCCAGGCTGGATGGAGTAAGTGGAGAAGTGCTACAGGTGTGTTGTGCGATAAAGGAATTCCTACATGGTTGAAAGGCAAGTTTTATAGGACAGTTGTTAGACCAACATTGTTATATGGTAGTGAATGTTGGGCGACTAAGAGGTTACATACACAAAAGATGAGTGTAACAGAAATGAGAATGTTACGGTGGATATGTGGATATACAAGAAAGGATAGAATGAGAAATGATGATATTCGTAAGATGATTGGAATGGTACCTATTGAAGACAAAATGTGTGAAAATCGTTTACGTTGGTTTGGACATGTAAGACGTAGACCTGTAGATGCTCCAGTTAGGAGAATAGAGGCTATGGATGTTGAGAGAAGGGTTAAGACTAGAGGAAGACCGAAAAAGACTTGGAAGGAAGTAGTTTGGAAAGACATGGAGGTTTTAGAATTAGATGAGCAAATGGCCTTGAATAGGAATCTATGGAGGCAGAGAATACATATGGACGATCTAACGTGATTTTAGATATTGGTTCATATAGCCTACCCCAATCTATTGTGATAAAGGCTCTGATGATGATGATGATGACCCCAAAGTGCTACAGTGGCATAGTCGAATGCAGAAGCAGCTAGGAAGCTACTTTTGTGATTTACAATTGTGTTAGGACCATGAAATATAAAAAGTACCCCTCATGCAAGTTCATCTGCAGTGACTTACATGTCCATTTCGCTTTGATAAGGATCACTATCACCCTGTGTCGACCCTAATCGTTTTCATCTTAAAAAATTGGTAGAGTCGTGGCAAGAAATGGAGCTTTTACCGGGCATTTAATTTTCAGTTATTCCAAGAAAAGCTGTTCATTAAAAAATATCCACTCTTGCAAATGATGCATGCTCAATGGAATACCAAAGATTGAATGAAAGTCTTAGTCTCTTGCCTTTGTTTACAACAGACGAGTTTCCTTCGATGATTTTGTAACTATAATTATAACCTAGAGTCACATAATTATATGCCAAATAAATATGCACCATTAAAGCCAACAACCTCTTAGCTGAATGGTTAACAAAGAGTTGTAGCATGTTGCAGAGCTTGGCTTTGAGCCCAAGCATCCCTACCTCCCAATTATCAAAAAAGCAAAAAGCACCTTGAAATGCATCTTCCATGGTTACTTTGTCAGAGTGTTCATGGCATCTAAAGGCGCCTGACTTTCACCAAATAGTCTAGATTTTAAAGTTACTATCTAAAGATTGAAGTTTAAGAAATTTATGGCTAGCAAAGCTTGTTCAAATTGATAACCAAATCCCCAATATGGTGCTTCTATTGTCACCAATTCATCTGCTGTCATTACCGGATTGCAATTCTCTTGCAAATATTACTATCAGATTTACATTCATAAACTGCAATTGTTTGAACATTAAATAGATATTGCAAGAAAGTTCCAATCAATTGGATCCCTTATCATATCATGAGGATGAATATCTTGTCTATATATAACCATAACAAAGACCTTCATGAATTCGTTATAGTTACAGAATTACAAGGTTAGAGTCCGGGGCTTTAGGTGGAGGGAGAGAAAGGAGAAAGAGAAAGGGGTGGATGCATAAGTTCCCTGATTTAATGAAATTGGAGCGAAAAAGCTGTGGTTGCAGTTCATCAGTTACGAGTAATTTTTGCTTCAAACTAGGAAGCTAGAAATTAAACAGGTTGACAAAACTGTAGAAAAGGAGGGAGGGAAGCCAATGGTACATTGGAATATTGGCTGTCAGTGAATTAAAAGCTACAGAAGATTGGAATTAGTGCAAAAGCCACATGATACAAAGAGTTTAACAGAACGACATGGCTATAATTTTACAGCAAGAAGCACTCCAAAATGAACTGGAATTGCAGAAATGTCTTGAGTAGCTCCATCTATATATTTATGTATACATGGGCTGACAGCAGATAAAATACCAACCTGCCATCCATCCAAAAGTGGACCGCGACCATTTTTTGCTGATTTGAATTTGGTAAAGTCAAAAATGCTACTTCCAATAGCATAACTCCAGTAATCTATTGCAACTGAAGCTATATCAATAATTTCTACATCTCTAGGTTCCAGTTGTTTTTCACTTAAACAATGCACCTCTTTGTAAACCTCACAATTAAGAGATGCAAAAAGGAAAAAAAAATAGGTGACTAGAAAGAATAACAGGAACAATGCAACTTCCAATCAAATGTAACAGTTTCAAACCGTTCAAATTACTAATGACAAGATCAAACAGAACAAGTTTACAAGAAGCTAACTAAAATGACTTTGAAACAAACTTACATTTTCAGACGTGCCATTGTCTGCCCTATGGACAGTTTCAATTGTGAGATAGAACTTGGTAAAGTAAGGACACTGCAATAATGTAAGACCTATGAGCATATCACAGGAAATCAAACATTTTCCAGAAATATCCAAATAATATATTTGAGGAAAACAAAACTTTGTACCTTGATCACTGAGAAATACGTGATCCATTTGTAAACAATAGAAGAAAGATAAATGTTAATACAACATGAACAAAGAGCTCAAGCAAAGAGAAAAAAAAATCGAGTACAAGGACATTGTAAACCTGTTTTACATCTTAGGTATGCATTCCATGGTTCCTCTTGCATAATGAGAGCATCTTTCGGTGCAATTGTTGTAAGCCAAGCAGGTGCTTTGCTGCAGAGATTAGTGCAAACATAATAATAAATCAAATAGACAACAAATTCCAGAATTCCATCCAATGAATTCCAAACAGGTAAAGCAAAGGCTATAAATTATGCATACATTACACACATAAAGAGGAGTTAAGATAATTTACCAATGTCATGTAGCAGTGTACAGCAACACTAGAGGATTAAGAAATCTATATTTTTCATTGCTAGGGATAAGCAATTACTTTGATTAACAATATAATAAATCATCTTGAAGTACAAAGGTCAAAATTTAGCATCCCAAATCAGCCTATCAGAATGAGTAAAGAATTACCTCTGCAAACAATAAACTTTAGAAGTATATTGACCTTTTCCAAATACATCATCTTGGAAAGGTCTGTTCTCCAAGACTTCCACACCTTCAGCCCCATTTGTACTCTGCTGCTGCATCTTCATTACCATGTATGTTTGGGCAATCTGATACTGCAAATCAAACATTGAAAACTTTGATCAGCAAAGAAAGTAAGAACTCAGAATTCAATAACTGATTTGAATCACAATTATTGAAAAGCTAAAGTTTGCCTCTTCTAAAGACACAGGCATGACAATTCGACTTCAAGTTATTTCGACATAGAAAATTCAACAGTTAAGGAAAAAAAGCCAAACCATTATAAAAGGAAAAAAAAAGAGGAAAGCTCATGATAGAAAAATGGATAGAATTCCTTGATTTGAACCATTTCTCCTAAATTATCAATCAAACTACTTGGAAGTTGCAGACAAATTCAAAGAAAAAAGACACCACTACGTTTTCTGGGAAAACAAAGAGACGGGGAAGGAAGACAATTTAGAATATAAGAGAAGCGTGTGAGCTTGGTTAAAAGGAAATTTAAATTGCGATGGCGTTGAGAATAAATGCGAAGAATGGCAAGCGAGTTATAGCGTGGACCAGAATTACGTAGTCAAAAGACAATCTAGAGTTGTCCTTTTTTATTAACCGAAAACTTTTCAGTTTGGATATGATTTTTTTAAGAGTTTATATGCGATGCACTGACAGTGTATAATTTTTATACAGCGTATAGTTTTTATACACTGTCAATGTATCAAAAGTTGACACCTCATCAATAGGCCTTTATGGGTAAATAAAAAAAATTTATTTATATTTGCATATAAGGCCTAATGATGAGGTGTCAACCTATGATGCATTGACAATCAGTGCATCATATATATATATATAAATCCTTTTTTTAAATCTTTAACAACGTCGGATTATACAAGGAAAGAGGAAGATACAACGTACGTGCCGACCGCTGAGTTTTATTTTATTGAGTTTTGTCGGTTCTGGCATTGTTAAGCAAGCCAGTAAAAACTAAAAACAGAATCTTTATGAATTTCAGCTGTTCATGTAATTTTGGTATCAATTAGGAGGATTTTATGAATTACAGGATTGCCTGTTAAACTTTTGCTTAGTAGTAATGAAGAGGTTTTGAGTAAGGATGTAAATAGATATCTTGTAAATAGATATCTTATAAATGGATATTCTGAATTACTCGATCCAATTAAGTAGGGTTAGGATATTTAATAATCGAATTCAGATAGTAATTTTACTATCCGTCACGGGATTCAAATAAGATTCGAGTAGTAACCTTAGGATACCCTACTACCAGAACCCGATTACAAATAATATTTTTAAAATATTATTATAATCATTTTTATTTATAAATCATTTATTTTTAGTATAATACTTAATTAAATTTATTTGTTAAATAACAACCAAAGCTTGGCTTAATGGTTGTTACTCTTCTTTAGGAGAACTTAGGTCTAAGGTTTGATTTCCCACTCTCTCCTTATACCTCCTATGAACAAAAAAAAATTATTCGTTAAGTATTTTAATTATGATTTTTAACATTAATTTATTTTTATGAGTTAATTTAAATATATTAATTTAATTTTTTTCTAATAATTTGCATTAAACTTGATTTAAATTAAAATTTTGAAAGTCAAACTTTGACTTAATAAACGGATCATTAATCAGATTCAAGTAGTGAATGGTTATTTCGTATATTAAATGGGTAGGGTTCAAATAGTAAAAATTAAAATATTAAGGTAATTAATCAGGTTCGATATCTCAAAATTAGCGGGTGTCCATCCTGTTGACATCCTTAGTTTTGAGATTTTGAGGTCTTAGGTTTGAGTCCACCAAATATGAGATCGAATTTAGTTTATTAATTATTTGTTTAGTTTATTGTTATTATTTGTATTCATCAATAATATAATACTAGTTTTAAACCCGTACGATGCATGATGACAATTTTAATTTATAATAATTTTTTAAAAATAGAATAGAATTATAAAAATTTATTTTGAAATACATGTTGAATAATGTATTGAAAAACTTGATGCAGATATAGAATACACAAATTGAAAAATAATTGAAAATCAAATACTAATTTAAAAATTATAGAAAAAATTAAGTATCATAAGTCTTAAATACTAAATAAATAAATTAAATAGCTCCAATTTTAATGAAAATAATTCTCACTACATTAATCACTAATAGATTATTGATTAAGTTGCATATTTGAAACTGATTTATTTTTAAAATTTGAATTTAAATGACTCCAAATTAATTTTATAAAATAAATTAGTTTTGAAAACTCTATTTTTTAGGGTTTTTAAAAAATTATTTATAATAGTCTAACGCATAAGAGGTAAGTAAAGTAAAAATGTAAATAGAATAAAAATAATTTATTATTTAAGTTTTTTAAAATAAAAATAATTAAATATAATATTTAAATTAATATGCGTTTAAAAAGAGTAAATAATTTATATGGATATTTTTATTAATCAAATTAAATGATTGAACAAATAAATCTGAAAAAGGAATGAAATGAAAATTAAAAAAAGAAGGCATGAAAATTTAATTCAATACAAAAATATATAGACTAAAATATCTAATTTTGATTTTTTGATAAAATATTTAAAACCTTAATATAATTCCAATCAAAATATATGGATTTTTTAATTTAAAAATAACATAATAAGTTATAAAAGAAATTTTAAATTCTGAGATGTGATAACCGCTAAATCTATAGCTTTAATATTAAAACAAATAAAATAAATTAAAAAAATAAATGAAAGTATATAAGAAATAGAAATATTTGGAAATTCAAATTCGATGAAGTGATGAAATGGAGAATTTGGAATTTGGAAATTTAATTTCGGATATTGAGAAATCCGAATTTAAAGATATAAAAAGGTGTATATTTATATAATTATATAATAATATTATATAAATATACTTTTATATGTTTTTACATAAATAAATATGTATATATTAGTATTATACATATTGTTGTACAAAATATATAAATATATATATATATATTAAATGTATATGGTATTTTAATTTAAAGTATATATATAACAAGATATATATATATATATATATATATATATATATATATATTATGTAAATATATATCTTAATGTACAATATATATATACATATATATACATATCTCTATATAATATATTGAAAATACTATATACATATGATAGGAATATTATATTTATAAATAAAATTTATAAATATAATAATAATAAGAATAATAATAAATAAATAAATAAATAAATAAAAGAAGAAAAGACTTAAGACAGAAATAGGAGTCGGGACTCCCGTTTCTGTCGAAAGAAATAAAACACAGAGGACAAGGGGGTAACCGATCCCCGCTGCGGAGAGAAAGAGAGAGAGAGAGAGAGAGGGGGAGGTCGGCGAACCGAAGAAGCGAAAGGCGGAAGCGATGTCGGCCGGCGGAAAGGAAAAGAAAAAGGAAAGAGAAATGAAGCGCAACAGAGAAGGTAAAGAGAGGAAAGAAAGGAAAGTACCCACCACGACGTCGGGGAAGGTAAGGGGAATGAGAGGGAATCTGACGGTGGAAGGGAAAAAGGAAAAAGGAGGGAGAAAAGAGAGGAGAAGAGGCCGAAATCCACCATCCCAGATCCGACGCCGTCGCCGGCAGTGGGGGGAAAAGGAGGTCAGATCTGGCGTCAGCACTACCTCGACAAGCTACGGGGTGGCCAAGCTAGCGGAGAATCGACTGGTAAGATGCCGAACCGGTCGAACCACTGAACCGGTTTAGACCAAAAAAAAAGAAAAGAAAAGAAAAGAAAAGAAAAGAAAAGAAAAGAAAAGAAAAGAAAAGAAAAGAAAAAGAAAATAAAAGAAGAGGAAGAAAAAGAAGAAAAAGAAAAAAAAAAAGAGAAGAAGAGCAAGAAAAAGAAGAAGAAAGAAAGAGAGAATGTGGTAGGAATTATGAGTATCTTTATTGTTATTAATTTATTTAATAGTTGTATAAATTTCAGAAATTTGATATGAATGTGGACTTGTAGAAAAGTATACTCGGAGTCGAGATGATGGAAAATCGGGAGAGGTGACTATGGGCGTGACGTAATAAGGAAGTCGTTAGCCCGGGATTGGTAAGAATATCTATGTTACACAATTTAATTATGCACGAATAATTATGGATATATTGTGGAAAATTATTTGGTTGGAAATTGTGGAGATTCACTGGCTGTAAAAAAGTTATAAACTGTCTATTTTGTGCAGGGAGGCTAGTCAATAAGCAGTCGTTATTGTTGGGAAAAATATCCCTCAAACCAAACACCTACAAAATAGAGAAAAGCAAAAACAAACATAATAATTTTAATGTGGTTTGGCCTAACCAATTTGGCCTACAACCACCCAACCAATCTAATAACCAATCAAACAATTACAACTGTGCAATTTTTAGAAGAGAAAAATTGCAAACTCCTAACAAAGCCCAACCATGCAATTTTTAGAGAGAAAAATTGCAAACTCCTAACAAAGATCCCAAAGCCCGACTACACCCTTTAATAGCCCAAACCCTAGCTATTCTATCGGTGTCTACAACTCTTTGAGACATTTTACAAACCAAGCATAACACTTTATTTATAAGGGGAGAGCCCTTATAAGTTTTCCTATACTTTCGATGTGGGATTCAAGGCAAACCCCAACAAATCCTCCCTTGACTTGAATCCCCAAACTCCCCAAACTGCTCAACAATATCTGAAAAACTAACATGCCTTTGAATCTTCTTACTCTTGGAAACAACTCTATCCTTCGCATCATCAAGCAAATATAGTTGTTTCTCATTCCTCTTTCCTTGCAAAACTAAACCATCATTCTTGTATACTTTGCAACAATCATTATTACCAACATATGTGTACCCACGTGAAGCTAACTCACTCAAAGAAATCAAATTGTAGCTAAAAGTGGGTACATACCTCACATTATGAAGAGTCTTAACACCACCATTATGAAACATGAGTTGAACACTCCCAATACCTTCAATCTTCACTCGATTACCATTCCTAACCGCAATATTGCCTAAACTTTCAACCTCTTTCAATTCATCAAACCGATCTTTATCATTGCAAATATGCATCGATGCAGCTGAATCCAAAACCCAACTTTTCTCATAAGTATGAGGCTCATCTAAACAAGTTGCCAATACATCATCATCTGAATCAGTCAAAACAACACATGTCTCATTCTTCTTTCCATCATCACTCTTTTGTTGAGCCTTCTTGAATGCAGCCATATCCTCTCTTAATGTCTTGCAGCGTGTTTGAATATGACCCTTCTCTCCACAATAATAACATTCCACCTCACTATAATCTCTGAATCTTGATCTTGATCCACCATGTCTCTCATTAGTCCTCCCTCGAGTAGAACCTTCCACAACAGCTAGTACACCTCTCGCAGATGAAAAATTTTCTTTGCCCATAAATCTTTCATTCTCACGCAACACAGCAATCACATCATCCAACTTTAAAGTAGTTTTACCTACCAATAAAGTCTGAACTAAAGGTCTATAGGACTTGGGCAAAGATGACAACAACAGCAATACCTTCTCTTCTTCTTTCAACTCTTTAGAATCAATAGCTAATAATTGTGAAACTAATCTATTAAATTCATTTAAGTGATCATAGAGACTCGTACCTTCATCCATCTTCAGAGAATACAAATCCATCTTCAAATACAATCTATTCGTCACCGATTTTGATGCATAGATGTCTCCCAGCTTCTTCCACAATCCGGTTGGTGTCGTCTCAGTCAATACATTATACTTAATCTCTAGAGCAAGCGCCAATCTAATTGTGCTTACAGCCTTCTTCTGAATTCCAACCCAATCCTTATTAGACATTCCATCTGTCTTATTTTCTTCTAATGCCAAATCTAGACTTTGTTGCACTAGAAGATCCTGAATCGTACTTTGCCATAACATAAAATTACTTTTACCATCAAATAAAGGAATCTCAAACTTAGGCATACCTCCAGGCATAGCTTCAGCCATAGCTTTCCTCCTCTCGCAGGATCACAAACCTTCAGCTCTGATACCACTTGTTGGAAAAAATATCCTCAAACCAAACACCCACAAAATAGAGGAAAGTAAAAACAAACACAATAATTTTAATGTGGTTTGGCCCAACCAATTTGGCCTACAACCACCCAACCAATCTAATAACCAATTAAACAATTACAACTGTGCAATTTTTAGAAGAGAAAAATTACAAACTCCTTACAAGCCCAACCATGCAATTTTTAGAGAGAAAAATTGCAAACTTAGAGAGAAAAATTGCAAACTCATAATAAAGCCCAACCATGAAATTTTTAGAGAGAAAAATTGCAAACTCCTAATAAAGATCCCAAAGCCCTACTATACCCTTTAATAGCCCAAACCCTAGCTATTCTATCAGTGTCTACAACTCTTTGGGACATTTTACAAACCAAGCCTAACACTTTATTTATAAGGGGAGAGCCCTTATAACTTTTCCTATACTTTCGATGTGGGATTCAAGGCAAACCCCAACAGTTATGCTGTCGAAAATTTTAGAAAAATTACATAGAATCATTTTAAAAATGATTTTATTACACGAGAGACGATTTCTAACCACGAAAATGAGAAATTTACTACTTTTCATAAAACATGAATATACTGAATTTTAATTAAAAATATTCATGTTCTTGGAATTGGTGATAATGAGATCATCGATGATTCTCCCGATGTGTAAACTACATGTGATATGAAAAGAAAGAAAGAAGAGAGGAGGAGAGAGATATATGCATATATATATATATATTTATATTTATAGTATGTCAAATGAATAAGCATAGGTATAATATACATAATTATATATATATATATATAACAATAAAGAAAAGAACAAAAAGAATAAATAGGACGAACAAGAGAGGGATTTATTAAATCCTTGTATGAAAATTGGTACGTTAATAAATGTGCCTAGTAATATATTCATGAAGCTTTTATGAATATATTTAATTAATTCTCGACTAAGTTACAATGCGGTAATTGTAGGAAAGCTATAAAGCGGGGACTCTGTTGGCGATTGAACGGCCACCACTAACATAGCTAATCTCAAGGTGTTCAGTTTAAGGAAGTTGCACGATGTAAGGCGATGATTCGAGTTCGACGAAGCTCGACGCATGAAACACCAAACTCAATAAGGTAAGACATTTATATAATTCAGCGTTAGAATTATATTGTATAGATATAGTTGAATTGTATGATAATTGTGATAATTAAATGTTTGAGGTTTAGCGGCGCATAAGGAATGATATACCCATGATAATATGGTAAATTGAGGAAATGACTCAATGATGTGGGTGTTGTGAGTAAATGATCTCCAGAATAGATCTCGAATAAACTCCTTAACATTGAATGATTTAAGTGTTATAGTGGGAGTCACTAAAGTAATATGCGAATATACATGAAATACTAAGAAGACCGATATGAATGGATGAATCTTAGTTTTAACATTGAAAATAAAGGTGATTTAGTTTACAAACACTGTGAAATGATATTATATGTTATTGGACAATAGAAAATTGTGGATGATTTATTAGATGTACTCCTGTTGAAATAGAATGGTTTGAATCGAGGACTTTAAAATGAAATGTAAAATGATGATGAGTTATGTATAGGTGCTAAGTCAAGATGTTTGAGGGTGATGATCTAAGGAAGAATTGGCATTATAATTAGCACTATACCGAGTGATATTACCTTAATACATTTCATAAGCATGCCTCGTTTCAATACTGTTTTAATTCTATTGTTTAATTTCATCGCTCTTAAGCATGCCTCGTTTTATGCACGAGATTTGAAAACATTCATTTATACAATACTTACATGAATGTTTTGAATGTTTAAATTGTTTTGAAAAGATTGAACATAAAGTATAATGTATGTATTCATATATATGTAAATGATCTTAAAGAAAAACATGTTACATACTTTACACTATTTTTACAAGAAAAGTGAAAGATTTAAATGTTTTATGAGACTGTAGGCACCCTAAAAGAATTAAATTCAATAAAGCATAGTGGAAACTGCCTAATTGGAGCTTTTCTCATTAGGCAAAGATGCTTGTTCGACAATAGTCGTGGACAGGTCTCAGTCACGCCTGATCAGTGGGGTTGAGAGAGATGAGGTCTATGGCCATAGATGGCGCCCTAGTTGGTTTCCAAGAGACGATGACATGATTTTCACTGCCTGCTATAGTGATATAAGTCTTTAGTGATATGGATGTAGCCTAATCTCAACCAATATGATATGCAGTTTAGAGTATGCTTTTAAATTGATATGAACTCTAAACTGATATGATTTTACAATATGTGAAATGTGTTTCGATATTTTATTCGATCACACATGATATGAAAAGAGAAATGTGCACATTTTGATTGAAACGAAATGAAAAAACATGTTTTGATTTGACATGATATGAAAAGAAAAATGTGCACGTTTTGATTGAAACGAAATGAAAAGACATGTTTTGATTTGACATGATATGAAAAGAAAAATGTGCACGTTTTGATTGAAATGAAATGAAAAGACATGTTTTGATTTGACATGATATGAAAAGAAAAATGTGCACGTTTTGATTAAAACGAAATGAAAAGATATGTTTTGATTTGACGTGATATGAAAAGAGAAATGTGCACATTTTATTTGAAACGATATGAAAAGTACATGTTTTGATTTCACGAAATGTGAAAAGAGAAATGTGCATGCTTTCAATCATGTCTTAAAAATAAACGAGAGATGATTTGAGATTTGACATGATTTGAACGTGTTCTAAGAGTATACATGATATGATTTCACTATCACATGATTCATATACGACTATATGTTAATGTAATGAAATGTGAGATGATAGTCATTTTATACAGTAAAACTTGCATAAGTGATATGTAGAATCAAAATAGAATGATATACATTCTGCATGAAATATGTTATGATCTTATGCTGTATATTGAACATGAGATGTATAGGAAGAGGTATCATGACTTTTATACCATATGTGACTATATTTCTCTATGTTGAAAATATTACGACTTGATATAGTCAAAATGTACTTATTGATGAGAAGTGATATGATCTAATAGTGTCTGAACAATACTTCACATGAAATATGACATGATATGATATGATATGATATGATATGGTATGAGACCGATATGAGTGTAAGTCAATACCACATGATATCAGAATTATGTATTCATTATCATATGGTATATTATGGAATAATGACAAAAGATTGAAAATGGTTGATCGACTATGATTAAAGGTTAATGTATCAGATAGGTATCGGGATGAGTATAATGAGGTACTACAAAGAGTGTCACGACCCGAAAACCGCGACTTTCACTTGATTCTTATACTTTTCTTAGTCTACAAATTTATGGACTAAATTTTTCTTTTTTCATTTTAAGGTTTGTATTCGGTGTCAGTGTAGTCACTATACTATTTAGGTGACCTATAGTCATTTCATTTAAATATTTAACAAACACGAAAATGGTTCTTAGTTACATCCCGACTTGTTAAACAGAATATGTACTGTGCATCAATTTAAGTCTTACATGTAAACAAGTATTTATAAGTAACATATACCTCAGAAGACTAGTACCAAGTCCATACATCGTCTCCGATGCCCACTGAGCAGCTCACATGGCAGATGTTAACTTCAATAATCTGAAAGAGATGAAATTTAGTGGGGTGAGCAAAACCACGGCTCAGTAAGATACTAATATAAATACAAGAGTAGGATTACACTGTCTTAAACTGCAATGCTTAAAACTTGCAAGGATGCAATTACAGTTAATCCTTTCTCATCGATACATCTCATTATCACTTCTCATTTTCACTTTTCATTTCATAATCATACTTTGGTATGCTATCATCTCATATCAATTCTCATATTTATTTTTCATTTCATAATCATATTTCTGTATTCTATCATCTCTTTTCAATTCTCATATCATCTCTTATCAATTCTCATATTGTGGATCATGATCACGGTGGTACGAAGTCATAATTCTATTCGTGTATTTCTATATTCCTGTTTCATATCATATCATGACATCATATCAATGAAATATCGCTACCACCGAGTCATGACACTCTTCATATATTCTCCATGTTTAATGCAGATATCCTATCGAATTCACTTTACATTTAACAATCATATTCCCATATTATATCAATTCATATCATTTATCGTCTGGGAATTTATGATCACGATAGAGTGAGATCAGTATTCTCTTCATATCAATCTCATGTTCATATATCATATCATCTCATGTCATCGTATAGATGAAACATCATTAACGTCGAGTCATGACATTCCTCATGGAATTCTCATGTGCTAAGCATATTATCATGTCAGGGTTTAATATGCAATTCATGTAATTTTTTTGTATAAACCGCTATCATCTCAAATCATATCATATATACTTTAGGACATGCTCAACATATAGATTTTCAATTCATTTCAAATTTGCCTTTAAGGCATGATAGAAACATGTTCAATTTCAGTTCATGTATTCGTTTTCGGAGCATGTCTAAAACATGTGCGGTTTTAAAACATTTTCATTTACTATAAGTTATATCGGGTCTAGAGTTCATATCAAATCAATCTATACTCTAGACCGCATATCATTTTAAATTCGACACAAAATCGTATGTAAATCATGTAAGTGTCGAAATCATTATCATATACTTTTAAAACATATTCTGTAAATCATATCAGGTCTAGAGTTCATATCAAATCAAACTATACTCTAGACCGCATATCATGCCATGTTCGACACAAAATCACATATAAATCATATAAGTGTCGAAATCATATCTCATGGACTTTTAAAACATGTTTAAAACATGTACTGTTTCAAGACATTTTTCATTTCAAATCTGTTTCATGTACAGTATAAATCATGTCAAGTCTAGAGTTCATATCAATAAAATCATACTCTAGACTTCATATCATATCGGTTAGAGACTAGGCTAGATCCCTATCATCTCTCTATCAATAAAGACTTAAATCAATGTAGCTAGCAGTGAAATCATGTCATCGTCCCCTGGAAACCAACTAGGGCGCTATCTATGGCCATAGACCTCATCTCTCTCAGCCCCACTGATTAGGCATGACTAAGACCTGTCCACGACTATTGTCGGATAAGCATATCTACCTAATGAGCAAAGCTCCAATTAGGCGGTTTCCACTATGCTTTATTGAATTTAATTCTTTTAGGGTGCCTACACTCTCATAAAACATTTAAATCTATAGCTTTATTTTCAATATCATGTAAAGCATATGTTAAAATTCTGTATGATATTTCATATATCAAAATATATATATCTACCATATACTTTCATTTCAAAACAAATCAATACTTTTCAGTATTCATATAAACATTATTAAATGTTTCAAGTTGCAAGAAAGCATGCTTAAATGCGATGCTATAAAACATTTCAGTATGCAACTTCGGTATTATTTCCATCAAATACGCTGAAGCGATTCATTTAACTTTATCACCATCAATTATTCGATTTCAAGACTTTTTTTATGTCAAATCAGTAAATCACTATTCAAATCATTAAAGATTCATTTCATTCAGTATTCAGATTGCTCAATACTCTAATTATTTAATAACCAGATCACTTGGTATTCAACCATTCGGTATTCAATATCCTTTTTCGATAATTATCGACTATAATAATCAATTGTACTTTTATTACCGATACTAGAACCACATCATCAGTGTGAATCCTTTTAGTATCTATGAGCATCTAAATATCATGTTTCCATGTAGCCATCAGGATACTGAAATTATGAAATACTAATATCCTCATTCGATATCTATTCCAGAGTCGACATCGAGGATCGTAGAACCACAAGATCAATAATCGCTTATCAATTCCATTTATGGTTTGACCTATTGGTACATATTCAGAATTTTCGACTTGCGGTTCTATTTCATTCACTATTATAAAATCATATCACAATCCTCAATTCACTTTTCATATGGCCTGTAGAATGTAATATCATGCTAAAATTATCTATAAAACGTCCTCAATTCGATTTTTGATTGGCAATTTACCACTTAAAAGAATTTGCCAATTTTCACTATAAAAGTGTTTCAATCATTTGAGTCGCCTTGCGACTATCCATATTATTGCAAAAATATCAGTTCACATCTATTTAACATCGATATCACAATCATACCACTAAGACGGTCCATTTATTTGAATCTATCAATTCTATAATCGTCACTCGATTGATAATTCCGCCATTCTATCATTTGACCATCTAAATCACAACTTCGATTTTTCTCTTTTAAGTTGTATCAAATAATTATCATCACTTTTATCTGTGATTCGTCTAATAATTAATTTCACCTCAATCTCAACTTGATACCATTTGTGATATTAAAATCATTTGATTTATCAATTCTATAAGGTTTAGACCATATAATTCATCACATTATCATTTTCAATGATCTATCTTCCCATCGATTTCAATATCAAACATTTTCGGTAATACCATAAAATCCTTTCAATATTTATTTTCAATAATTATCTCCAAGATTCCATTTATGTGAGAGACTTAATCTTTTTCCTCACATATTTTCGTGGAAATTCCGGCAGCATAACGGCTTAATTTCCTCTAAACCTCCTGCAAGGAAATACAATTTATAATTGCAGCCGTTGATTCTCACCAATTGTTACCTCTTACTAAGACCCCCACCATCAATTGTGGGTCCTCTTAGTATTTTTAACATCAATTAAATCAATTCATCATATATATAAAAAAAATCATAATTCCATTAAAATCATTCCATCAGAGCATTATATAAGATCATAAATCCCACATACAATATAATGCTACTAATGCTTTATAAAAGTATCTTACCTATTCGCCAAGCTTGGCGCACTTTCTGATTTTCGAGCCTTGCCGAACTCCACCATTCGTCGCATTTCTGCTTTACTACAATTTCAATATCAATGCACTACATCAATATAACCATAATTTATTCAATAAATACCATCAATTTATTTTCTATATTTTCCTTACCATATTTTTTTTCTTTTTCTTCTCTTTCTTTTTCCTTTCCTTCTTCTTCTTCTTCCTTCTTTTCTTTCTCCTTTTCTTTTCTTTTCTTCTTTCTTTTCTTTTTCTTTCCTTTTTCTTTTCTGTTCTGTTTTTTTTTTCTGGACCGAGTCGGGTCGGGTCGGGCCGGTTCAGAGCTTGGCTTGGCCGGTTCAACTTTGGCTGACCGGTTCGGTCACCAGCGGCCACCCATTCCTGCGGTTCGGCCACCCAACAGCTTGCCGAGGTTGCGAGGACTCCGGATCTGGCCTCGGTTTCGCCCCATCACCGGCGACAGCGACGGCGCTGGATCTGGAACGGTGGCTCTCGGTTCCTTCCTCCTCCGTTTCTTCCTTCCTTCGCCGTCCTTTGCCTCGCCGGTGGTCTTCCTTTGCTTCCCCTCAGCTCCACCGAGCTCGGGGTTAGGGTGGCGATGCCTAGACCGACCGGCACCGCCACTTCCCTCTTTTCTTTTTTTTTCTTCTTCGGTTTCGCCCCGCGTTCTCCCATTTTCGCTTCGTTTCTGTTTCCTTTTCCTTTCCCCGTCGTCGGCGTCAGCGTCTCTTCCTCCATCACTGCTTGCCGGCTGCGTCGCTCTTTCTCCGGTAAGCCAACAGGGGTCGGCTCCCTTTCCATTTCTCCTCTGTTATGGTAACAGAGGAGAAAGGAAAACTGGGAATCAGGTTATCCCGATTCCCCGATTCCCGTTTTTTTTTCTTGTCTTTTTTTATAATTATATCTATAATTATATTATTAGTAATATATATTTTATTTTAACAATATATATATATATATACTATTCATAATATGTATTTAAATACATATTTTGTATCAAAATATATATTTATATATATACTTTTTACACTTTTAACATAAAAATAATATTTATATTTATCCAAGGTATATTTATATAATATCATTATATAAATATATCAAAATATTTTTATTTCTTATTAAGTTTTGGATTTCTAAATATCCAAAAATTATTTTCTCCATTTTCTTATTTAATTTGGATTTCCATTTGTCCAAATTAAATTTTTCCAGATACCTTATATCTATTTAGAAAATTCTCGGTCTTCACAAAGAGACTCTCCCCTATTGATACCTTAAGCTTTTACACACCAAGAAACCTTTAGAACATGATCTGAGTCGTTTGATAAACGATCATAGAGTGAATATGACATGAAAATCCTTAAAGGTTTCATGCATCGCATTAGGACAGTATAAGTCTAATTCTGCACTTATATAAATGACTTACTGAGCCGTGGTTTTGCTCACTCCCTCAATTTCATATCTTTTCAGACTACTTGTGTGAAGACCGAGAATTTCTAAATTAATATAAGGTATCCGAAAAATTTAATTTGGACAAGTTGAAATCCAAATTTAAATAAGAAACTAAAAGGGAAATTAAATTGGAAATAAGAAATGAAGGAGGAAATGGTTAGTCGTTACTCGACTCTTGAGGAAGTCAAGGGTTCGAGTAGCGGCGGACGCGAAAGAAACCCGTGAGGACCTAAGTGCCACGTCAGCTGAACTGACGGGGGCCACCTTTAGAATCCAAAGCGGACAATACGGATGAGTGAGGTAGTCCGGGAAGCGGGCCTCACAATAAAACGCGCGTTTTATTGTGAGGCCCGCTTCCCGGACTACCTCACTCATCCGTAATGTCCGCTTTGGATTCTAGAGGTGGCCCCCGTCAGTTCAGCTGACGTGGCACTTAGGTCCTCACGGGTTTCTTTCGCGTCCGCCGCTACTCGAACCCTTGACTTCCTCAAGAGTCGAGTAACGACTAACCATTGGACTGAAGGAAACCGAAACAAACACGCAGCGGAATTTAAATCATTCGGCCTCCACCAGGATCGATTCGGAGAGTTGCCTGATTAGGGTTTCGAGATTTTACCTAACGTTTTCTCTGATTTCTGTCGTTGGTCGAGTCACAAGCAACAACCTTTCGTTCCTGCCTCTATGGTATCCACACGAACGGATCTCACGACTCTTGAACGTCTCACGATTAGAAGCCTTAAAGAGCGTTTTGATTCTTATAATCGATTTGCTAGCTTCGATTAAAAGAATACCTTTTCTGTTTTAATTAATTGTGCGGCTATGTTTTAGAAAAAACATCCTTTTATAGGCAGTAAATTTTACCCTAAAATTTACTGCCAAACAGAACTCTAATCCTACTTAGAATAGGATTAACTATATCCTTAATCCAATTCAGAATAGGATTAGATATATCCTTAATCCAATTCAGAATAGGATTAATTAAGCTCCTCATTGATCCGTTCTAAGTGTGCGACCCAATAGGTTCTCAAAACAATGGCAATGACAAAATTGTCACAGGCAATGAGTGGTATCTAGCAACACATCATTGCTACCCATGTAACGAGAATGTCAATGACTCGACATAACCTTACACGTGATAGATGTTACCGTGTAGTCTAATCCCTTTACCCTTTGATATCTTGATTAGACACAAGTCATGGAATGTGTCACACTTGTATAGTCTAATCAGCGTTTCTTGATTCCTGAGTAGACTGATTAAACAAATAAAATCAATATCTCATATTGACTTATTCGAGCACGGCCATGCATTTCTTAGTCTCACTCTATCAAAGGGCCCAAGACATCACTCTTGTTATATAAGAGGGATAAATCCTATCTTGATCACTCAACATCCCTCTACATAGATCAAGGCATACCCAATTACTACCTTTATAGTCCATCCTGTTACGAATGACATCTAGCAGCATTAAAGTATGCAATTCTCTATGTTAGGATCTCTGATGATCTCAAGTCAAAGGATCACATACACCATCATCACTATGAGAATCGCTTATGACACTCATATAACAATCCATGTAGCGTTCTCATGGAGGGTCGATCCAGTACATAGTTCTCTAACATGTACCTATGTGATGACTTGATATCCTATATCCATGACAATGGTCATCAGTCAACCACATACTAGTCTTATCGTACATTGTTATCCTTGTTCACAATAAGACTTGACTAGGGATATTTTAAGAATAGTGTGTTATTACTATTCTAAGGACATTATCATATAAGATTACATTACGCAGTTATAATACAAATATAATAATGAGCTATAATAAATAAAATGTCATGATACATAAAAAAATGCCAAAGTCAATCATCTGATGAATGGTTCTAAGGGCATAATCCAACAATCTCCCACTTGCACTAAGACCATTCACTCACGTATCTAATACCTAGTGACCTAGTGTGACGATCATGTCTTTGCTGCGTCAAAGGCTTCGTCAGTGGGTCGGCGATGTTATCGTCAGTTGGTACTCTGCATATCCTCACATGTCCTCTCTCGATGATATCTCGAATGAGATGGAAGCGCCGTAGTATATGTTTGGATCGTTGGTGAGATCTAGGCTCCTTAGCTTGTGCGATGGCTCCATTGTTGTCACAATAGAGCTCAATCGGATCTATAATGCTAGGAACAACTTCAAGCTCAGTAATGAACTTCCTGATCCAAACAGCCTCCTTAGCAGCTTCAGAGGCAGCTATATACTCAGCCTCTGTTGTAGAATCGGCCACTGTCGCCTGCTTTGAACTCTTCCAGCTCACAGCACCACCATTAAGGCAAAACACATAACCAGATTGCGATCTATAGTCATCTTTATCAGTTTGGAAGCTAGCATCAGTGTAACCTGTTACAATGAGCTCTTCCTCACCTCCATATATCAAGAATGTATCCTTAGTCTTTCTCAAGTACTTAAGAATATTCTTGACAGTGATCCAGTGACGTTCACCAGGATCAACTTGATATCTACTCGTCATGCTCAAGGCATACGATACATCGGGACGTGTGCAGAACATGGCATACATAATGGATCCAATAGCAGATGCATATGGAACTTTACTCATACGTTCTCTCTCTTCTTGTGTTGTAGGACACTGTTCTCTTGAGAGAGTAATGCCATGTGTCATAGGTAAGAATCCTTTCTTGGAATCCTGCATGCTAAACCTCTTTAGCACTTTATCTATGTATGCACTTTGACTTAGGCCAATTAATTTCCTTGATCTATCTCTATAGATCCTTATACCCAGTACATAGGTAGCTTCGCCCAAGTCCTTCATTGAAAAGCAATTCCCTAACCAAGTCTTTACAGACTGAAGGGTAGGGATGTCATTCCTAATGAGTAGTATGTCATCTACATACAACACCAGGAAGACAATAGTGCTCCCACTGACGTTCTTGTAGACTCAAGGTTCATCTTCGTTCTTGATGAAACCAAACTCTTTGATTGCATCATCAAAACGAAGATTCCAACTTCGAGAAGCTTGCTTTAGTCCATAAATAGAACGTTGCAGCTTACAAACCTTTCCAGCATTTTTTGGATGAACAAAACCCTCAGGTTGTGTCATGTACACATCCTCGAGTAGCTTTCCATTAAGAAAAGCGGTCTTGACGTCCATTTGCCAGATTTCATAATCATGGTATGCAGCTATCGCAAGCAAGATCCTAATGGATTTGATCATCGCGACTGGTGAAAAAGTTTCATCATAGTCAATACCATGAATTTGTTTAAAACCTTTAGCAACCAATCGCCCTTTATAGGTATGAACATTTCCTTCCATGTCGGTTTTCTTCTTAAAAACCCATTTACACCCTATAGGTTTTACCCTTTCGGGTAAGTCAACCAAGGTCCAAACTTGGTTGGCATACATGGATTCCATCTCAGATCTCATGGCTTCAAGCCATTTCTCAGAGTTTGGCCCTGTAATAGCCTCTTGATAGGTAGTAGGCTCATCTTAGTCCATGAGCAATACATCACCGTTCTGAGTCATTAGAAATCCATATCTCTGTGGCTCACGATGTGTTCTAACTGATCTACGCAAGGCTTGTGTCTCTTGAGTAGGCGGTTGCTCCACAACAGCTTGTGGTTCTGGTTCCACAACAACTTGTGGTGCTTGCTCAGGCTCCATCTCAACATCGGATGCGCTATCTTGTAGCTCTTGAATTTCTTCAAGTTTTACTTTTCTCTCACTAGTTCTTCTAGAAATGAATTCTCTTTCTAGAAAGACACCTGTTCGAGCTACAAACACTTTGCGCTCAATGGGATTGTAAAAATAATATCCTTTAGTTAGTTTAGGATATCCCACAAAATAGCACTTATCAGATTTAGGTGCAAGTTTGTTAGAGACTTGACGTCTTACATAAGCCTCACAACCCCAAATCTTCATAAAAGACATACTGGGACGTTTACCAGTCCATATCTCATATGGTGTCTTTGGAACCGATTTAGATGGAACACGGTTCAGTGTAAAAGCAGCTGTTTCTAATGCATGTCCCCAAAAGGATTCTGGAAGATCTGTATGACTCATCATTGATCGAACCATATCTAATAAAGTTCGGTTTCTCCTTTTAGATACACCATTCCATTGTGGTGTACCTGGAGGAGTGAGTTGTGAGACAATCCCACTCTTTAAGATAGTCATAAAATTCTTGGCTTAAGTATTCACCACCTCGATCTGATCGAAGTGCCTTAATGCTCTTGCCAAGTTGGTTTTGTACTTCATTCTTGAATTCTTTGAACTTTTCAAAAGATTCTGACTTGTGTCTCATAAGATACACATAGCCATATCTACTGAAATCATCAGTAAATGTAATAAAGTACATAAACCCACCTCTGGCCTGTGTGTTTAAAGGTCCACATACATCTGTATGTACTAAGCCCAATAAATCACTTGCCCTTTCACTATGTCCTTTGAAAGGGGCTATAGTCATCTTACCCATCAAACAAGATTCACATGTCTCATACGATTCAAAATCAAATGAGTCCAAAATTCCATCTTTATGGAGTTTGGAAATGCGATTCTCATTTATGTGTCCCAAGCGACAATGCTAGAGATATGTTGGATTTTGATCATTAGATTTAATCCTTTTAGCATTTATGTTATAAATAGGCATATCAAGATTTAGAATGTAAAGACCATTAATTAGTTGTGCACTACCATAAAAGATATCATTTAAATAAATGGAGCAACAGTTGTCCTTTATTATAAATGAAAAACCCTTCTTGTCCAAACAAGAAATAGAAATAATGTTTTTAGTGATGGAAGGCACATAATAACAATCATCTAATTCTAAAACAAGCCCTGTGGGCAATGTCAAAATATAAGTTCCTATAGCTAATGCAGCAACCCTTGCTCCATTTCCCACTCGTAGGTCGACCTCGCCCTTAGTCAACGATCTACTCCTTTTGAGTTCCTGCACATTTACACAAATGTGAGAACCACATCCAGTATCTAATACCCATGATGAAGAAGTAGATAGATTAACTTCTATAACATAAATACCTGAAGTGGAAGTCTCACTTCCTCTCTTCTTCTTTAGCTCTTCCAGGTATTTGTTGCAGTTCCTCTTCCAATGTCCGGTCTCACCGCAATGGAAGCATTTCCCTTCTTTGGCAACCCCACCTTTAGGCTTCAGTGCAGTATCATTGGGCTTGAACTTGCCATTGGCTTTATTACCTTTTTTCTTGCCCTTTGCATTAGCCCTGCCCTTAGCTTTCTTAACTATTAAGACATCTTTGGGCTTGGCCTTTTTCATGTTGGATTCAGCTGTTTTCAATATGCTAAGTAACTGTGGCAGAGTCTTGTCAATTTCATTCATGTTGTAATTAACAACAAACTGACTATAGCTGTCTGGCAACGATTGCATAATCACATCAGTGGCCAACTCTTGGCCCAAAGGAAATCCCAATCTTTCAAGGTTTTCAATGTACCCAATCATCTTGAGCACATGAGTACCAACGGGAGTCCCCTCTGCCATCCTACACTGAAACAATGCCTTAGAGACATTGTACCTTTCTTGCCTAGCTTCCTCTGGATAGAGTTGCTTGAGATGCTCGATCATATCGAACGCATCCATTTCCTCATGTTGCTTTTGAAGCTCAGGATTCATGGAGGCAAGCATAAGGCAACTAACATCCAATGCATCATCTTGATGCTTCTTATAAGCATCTCTTTCTGCCCTTGGAGCATTAGAGGGTGGTTCCTCAGGTAAGGGAATCTCAAGGACATACAACTTCTTTTCTTGCTTGAGGACTATCCTCAGGTTCCTGTACCAATCCAGGAAGTTTGTCCCATTCAACTTGTCCTTCTCAAGGACAGATCGCAGTGAAAGTGTGTTATTTGTGTTTGATGCCATGGTAATCTACAACAAAAATATGCAAAATATAAGTATCATGAATGCATTCATTTAATTAAATATTTATTAAATGATGCTCCCATTATTTTTATCGAATCAACAACCCTCACTATTAATTCGAAAAAATTATCACATAATTTCTCTAGTGGGCCAAGATCCATATTTCACCTTATCTAGAGTTAGCTTTGGCTAATCGCCCAAGATTTGGCTATTTAGGTAGGCAACACTTACCAATTACATCTCATGTAACTCTTGGATAGTTGGGTGAACAACACTTGTTCTAATTCATCCCATGAATGGAAGCCCAACTTTATGCCTCTAAATTCCCAATCTTATTGAGGAAATCTAGTTAAGTCAACCCAATTTATAGCCTTTGGATATCACTATTATCCCATCGCGTCTTACTAAGATAGATATGATATTTTGCTTTGGCAAACATAACAAAATCAATTCTAGTCTTGACGAGTGCTATTCATTGGTAGGCATCTATCATTGACTTAATTTAATTTGAGGGATTTTCTTAGTTTATTGAATAAGATCTCACCAATTTTACTTTTCTAAAATTATCATATGATTTTCATATCATAAACGTACAAAATAAACCATGCATCTCATGCAATTAAGCAATAAAATAAACGTGACATAGTTATAGCCCAAACTAAATGGATTTCCCAAGCCAATGAGAAACCCTAAGGGTTAACCTAAGGGTAATAGCATCTTCTCCAAGTGCCTCTTTGGTCATCCTTTGCATGGTTGTCAGCTCCATTAGTGTTGATCACCATCAACTCATACTTAGCTAAATTCTAACCCTATACTACATTACAATTACATAGTTTAAGAGAAACCTCGAGTTACATTCGAGGGGAGTAAGATGAGAAAAGAATGTACAAGAATGTACAACTAGAATTTCAAGAACAAGGCACGACACGCAGGTCGTATTTATTAAAATTTACAACCACCAAAATACAATCATATTGGGCTAGGGCTATAACTATGCACCATGCTCAAACAACAACCACCGTGTTATACAAACAAGTGTAATGCAATTTCAATCTTTTAGTTTTATTAATGAGGCACATTTGAAAAGAATTATGACCCGACTGCGGGGTTCCCAGGGTCGGCGGTCCAGCTGGCCGGTCAGCGGGCGGGGTCAAGGGGCAGCGCCCCTTGTGGGGGTTTGGGGGCGGAGCCCCCGAAAAAAAAAAGGTCAACAATATTGACATTGCCAAATCCCCTTATCCGGAAGTGTCCTAATCTTATCAGGATGTTCCAGCCAGTATCTTATACTAACTATAATTTTAGTCGCATTAGAACACTTTCGACATTATTCTGTTTCTTCCATAACGTTTATGCAGAACAGAAACTGCCATTAATAATTCGCATCACAGATTATATCTCACATATAAGTTGAATCGAAATTGATATATATCATATATATAATTTCAACAATTCGATTTCTAGCCTCTGAATATATCATATACATTCTAATCCGTATTAATCTCATTAAAACGATTGCATGTAATCATAAACAGAAAGTAACCAGAGATCATGCTATTATCAAAACAAATCAGGGATTTCGAACCTGGCTCTAATACCAGTGAAGGAAACTGAAACAAACACGCAGCGGAATTTAAATCATTCGGCCTCCACCAGGATCGATTCGGAGAGTTGCCTGATTAGGGTTTCGAGATTTTACCTAACGTTTTCTCTGATTTCTGTCGTTGGTCGAGTCACAAGCAATAACCTTTCGTTCCTGCCTCTATGGTATCCACACGAACGGATCTCACGACTCTTGAACGTCTCACGATCAGAAGCCTTAAAGAGCGTTTTGATTCTTATAATCGATTTGCTAGCTTTGATTAAAAGAATACCTTTTCTGTTTTAATTAATTGTGCGGCTATGTTTTAGAAAAAACATCCTTTTATAGGCAGTAAATTTTACCCTAAAATTTACTGCCAAACAGAACTCTAATCCTACTTAGAATAGGATTAACTATATCCTTAATCCAATTCAGAATAGGATTAGATATATCCTTAATCCAATTCAGAATAGGATTAATTAAGCTCCTCATTGATCCGTTCTAAGTATGCGACCCAATAGGTTCTCAAAACAATGGCAATGACAAAATTGTCACAGGCAATGAGTGGTATCTAGCAACACATCATTGCTACCCATGTAACGAGAATGTCAATGACTTGACATAACCTTACACGTGATAGATGTTACCGTGTAGTCTAATCCCTTTATCCTTTGATATCTTGATTAGACACAAGACATGGAATGTGTCACACTTGTATAGTCTAATCAGCGTTTCTTGATTCCTGAGTAGACTAATTAAACAAATAAAATCAATATCTCATATTGACTTATTCGAGCACGGCCATGCATTTCTTAGTCTCACTCTATCAAAGAGCTCAAGACATCACTCTTGTTATATAAGAGGGATAAATCCTATCTTGATCACTCAACATCCCTCTACATAGATCAAGGCATACCCAATTACTACCTTTATAGTCCATCCTGTTACGAATGACATCTAGCAGCATTAAAGTATGCAATTCTCTATGTTGGGATCTCTGATGATCTCAAGTCAAAGGATCACATACACCATCATCACTATGAGAATCGCTTATGACACTCATATAACAATCCATGTAGCGTTCTCATGGAGGGTCGATCCAGTACATAGTTCTCTAACATGTACCTATGTGATGACTTGATATCCTATATCCATGACAATGGTCATCAGTCAATCACATACTAGTCTTATCATACATTGTTATCCTTGTTCACAAGAATACTTGACTAGGGATATTTTAAGAATAGTGTGTTATTACTATTCTAAGGACATTATCATATAAGATTACATTACGTAGTTATAAGACAAATATAATAATGAGCTATAATAAATAAAATATCATGATACATAAAAAAATGCCAAAGTCAATCATCTAATGAATGGTTCTAAGGGCATAATCCAACATGGACCTAGGTCCAATGGTTAGTCGTTACTCGACACTTACGGGAAGTAAGGGGTTCGAGTAGCGGCGGACGCGAAAGAAATCCGTGAGGACCTAAGTGCCACGTCACCAGAACTGACGGGGGCCACCTCTAGAAACCAAAGCGGACAATACGGATGAGTGAGGTAGTCCGGGAAGCGGGCCTCACAACTTGGGTTGAACTTCGCCAGGAGGGTTTTTGAGTGGGACTCGGAGACGGTATCTAGGCTCGATACTTGTCCCTATCCTCCAAAACTACTTGGTTGCTTTTGAGGTATGCACTCTTGGGCATACGCTTTTATTTTCAAGCAAATTTCTGTATGGTACCATAAGATGGGATGTAAACTAAGATAATGAGTAATCGATATAATGTTTTAATGTTATAATGTTATATGATAAGTATGCGAGGATTAGTTATGGACAATAATTGATTTCTCCTTATCTTAAGGAGAAAATTTAAATCATAATTGAATTAAGGAACGAATGGAATTAGATAGTGACTACACTGACACCGAATACAAACTGTAAAATGAAAAGGAAAAATTTAGTCCATAAATTTGTAGACTAAGAAAAAGTATGAGTATCAAGTGAATGTCGTGGCCTTCGGGTCGTGACATGAGATAAATTTTATTTGATTTAAATGAAGATAATATAATTGAAATCTATTTTTTTTAAATTTCAAATATTTTAAAATTGAATAAGATTATTTTATAAAAAATTAAATTAATTTATTATTCAAAGTATAAAAAAGTTAAGCTATCTACGTAAAAAATTTTATTTTAGTAAGAGCATTGGCTTTTATATAATTATATAAAATATAATATTATTATCAAAAACTAAATCTCATTGAAATAAGAAGTGTAACCTTTTATCAATGATCAAATGATTCTTAGTGCATATTTTATATTATAAAGATAAAAAATTCATCTTATCACACATGTCAAGTGTTCATATAAAATAGAATAAAAATAGATTATTATTTAAGTTTTTTAAAATTTAAATAAATTCAAAATGATTAAATATAATATTTAAAATAATATATGCTTCAAAAGAATAGATAAATCATATGGATATTTTTTTTTATCAAAGAAAGTGATTGAACAAATAAATAAATAAAATGATTAAGCACATAAATCTAAAAAGTGAATGAAATGAGAATTAAAAAAAAACATGAAAGTTTAAATTCAATACAAAATATATATACACACACACACTTAAGTATCTAGTTTTAATTTTTTTGATAAAATACTTAAAATCTTAATATAATTCTGATCAGAATATATGTTTTTTTAATTTAAAAAAACATAATAAGTGATAAACGGAATTTTAAATTCTGAGATAAATTTTAATTGATTTAAATAAAGATAATACAATTGAAATATATTTTTTAAATTTTAAATATTTTAAAATTGAATAATTAATTGAATAGGATTATTTTATAAAAAATTAAAATTAATTTATTATTCAAAGTATAAAAAAGTTAAGCTATCTATGTATAAAAATTAAATTTTTTGGTTTATAGGAAGTGCAAAGGGGAGTGAAAAATCAAACATTGAACCTAATTCTTCATAATGAAGGATAACAACCACTAGGCGAAGTCTAGGTTGTTATAAAAAATTAATTTTTAGTAATAGTTTTGGCTTCTATATATTTACATAAGATATAATATTATTATCAAAAACTGAATCTTATTGAAATGAGAAGTGTAACCTTAAATCAATGATCAAGTGATTCCTAGTGCACATTTTATACTTTAATGATAAAATATGTTTGTTATTTTTTTTTAAAAAAAATGCATCAGCAAGTAAAAAATTTAAAACCAAAACTAATTATTTCTATAAATATGTTTTTAATGTGTATAATAACAGTACATATATATTGATAAAAGATGGGTAAAGAAATTAATGATTGATATGAGATTTTTTAATTTTAATATATATAAATATAAATGTTTATCTTTTAAAATTTGAAATAGATAATTGATTTAAAAAATATATATAAATTTATTTTGTAATTTTAATGTATACATATTCTTATCTTTTAGAAAATTGAAAAAATTATTATTATTTTATTTTACAATATTACACGTGTCAAATTTTCAAATCTTTCACATAGAATGTTTTACTTGTGCTCAAATGCTCTGGCTTATACATATATATGATTATGATTATAACTTTGGATGATAATATACTATTAAAAAATGAATTACAGGGTTGTTAGTAGTTTTTTTCCTTCTAGACAGATTAGATACATTCCTTAAAAGGTTATGTTAAATTAAATGTGAATGCCGCGGTTGAGATGAATCCAGGTCAACTATCAACACTGGGATAGTAGAGGAAGTTGGCTGTTTGGTTTCACCGATCATAATTAGAGCTGAAATTTTGCCATCCATGCAGGTTTGTTGGTAGCTTGGGATTTGGTTGTTGAATCAAATTCTTTTAAAATTTTTCTTTCAAATTTAAAAAAAACTCGCCTCATCAAATGATTCATGGATGTCATAAATTAATAAAAAAAGGCTCGAGTTTGTCCTCCGAAACATGTTAATAGGTAAGCAATATTTGTACAGACTTTTTAGCTAACATGGCTGAGGACGTTTAGTTCGGAATATATCAACTTCATGCGCTTTCACCAAATCTGATTAAACTTTCACAAGATGATCTTTTAATAGTGTACTTTAGACCACATGCCTATTTAGTGTAAAGACTAAAGAAATATGGGCTCTTTAACAACAAAAGAAGAAAAAAAAATATTTGTAAGGAAATTTTTAAAATTTTAAATTGAAATTTATTTGGAAAAATAAAAATTATATTTGTTAAAATTTTTTAAATTTGAAAGAAAAATTTTAAATGCCTTAAGTATTTTTTTTCTCAAATTTCATTACAAGAGGTGAAATTTATGGCAATATTTACTTTTTTAATAAATATTAAATTATTAGGTTTTTCACATGATTTTTTATTTTTTTACCCTATTTACAAAAACTTATTTTATTTTTTATTATTTGTAATATTTATATATTTTTATGAACCTAAAAACACCTATGTTGCATTTTTCTAATTTTTTTCTTCTTCTTCTTCTATTATTATTATTATTATTATTATTATTATTATTATTATTATTATTATTATTATTATTATTATTACTACTACTACTATTATTATTATTATTTTCCCATCAAATTTAAATATTAAATTGATACATCTTAAAATTTTTTCATTGCATAATGTTCTTAATAAATAACAGAACTGTAAATGTATTTATTACAAAATATCTATTATTAGACATTCTCCTAAAATGAGCAATGATGTGATGTGAGTTAACTTTCGCAATAATAATAATAATAATAATAATAATAATAATAATAATAATAATAATATAAGTTAAAATAGTTGATTTAAAGTAAAAACATCCTATTTGTATTATCTATTTATTTTACATGTGACATTTATTATTGTAAAATAATAATTATCCTTTTTTTTTCATTTTGTAAAAGGTAGGAATATATAAATTAAAGTTACAAAATAGATAAATTATCTCATTAATTCAATTATCCAAAGTCCCCTATATAGATTAAATTAAAGAAATCAATTATCCTTTTTCAATTTCTAAACCATGTAAATTTAAATTAAAAAAATCAGTTAACTTTTTTTCAATTTATTTACACATATAGATTAAAATTAAAAAAATTATTATCTTCCTCTATAAATTAAAATTAAAGGCTTCAGGATATTAATATAACAATATCAAAATAAACATCAATAATACACAAAAAAATAGTAAAACATGAATTTTTTTAACAAATTATAAAGAATTAAAACTAACACAAAAAGTTTATTTTGAACAACCTTATATATTTTTTCTATTTATCTTCTATTTTTCTATATGTTGTAACTTTTTTTGTTACTTCCTACATATATTTATGATATTATTATACTAAATAAGTTATTCAACTAAAAGGTCTAATATTATATATAAAATCATATCTTAAATTAATGATATAGGATCACCATTACTTGAAATATAGATTAAAATTTTTAAAAAATAGTTATCTTTTTCAAATTTCTTTACCCATATAGACTAAATTTTAAAAAAATTAATTATTTTTTTCTATAAATTAAAATTAAAAAAATTATTTGTATTATCTAAAACTTAACTGTGTAAGTTTTTTTAATTATTTATCCTTTTTAAATTGTTTTACCCATATAGATTAAAATACAATTAAAAAAAGTTATATTTTTTTAATTTCTTTACCCATATAATTAAAATTAAAAAAATCAATTATATTTTTTAATAGATTAAAATTAAAATTTTAAAGATATTAATTCAAAGAATTTGAAAATGAATATCAAGGATATACAAAAAATTAGTATATCAAGAAAATTTTAACAAATTATAAAAAAGTAAAAACAATGTAAAATTAAACTTTAAAAAGTTTATTTTAAATAACTTTATATATATATATATATATATATATATATTTGTTCTATTATCTTCTATTTCTTCTCTATGTTTTAAATTTTTACTTTTTTTTTTTCTAATATTAAAGATTTAATCTTATATATAAAATTGTATCATAAATTAAAGATATAGCCATATAGGGACGTAATTACTTGAAACAATCTCCAATAAGATATCAATAGAGGTTGAAGGTTTAAATTATAAAAATATATAATTCCATTAACATCAAAATATGTTTGTTCAAATCAAAAACATAATTGAATTTTATTTATAAATTAAAAAAGTATACATGAAATTGATTTAAAAAATGAGAAAATTTTCAGTTTCTTCGTATCAAAGACATAATTAAAATTTATTTATAGATTACTTCGATTAAAATTACTATTTAAATTTTATTTAAATCTGACCAAAATTGTATAATTACATCTAATATATATTTTTTCTTATTTTATTATGTTAAAATATGCAAAATACAAATAAAAATATTAAAAATAAAAATTTTTTATTGTTCATAAATTTAATAACTTATATTATAAAGTTTCGGATAAAGATTATATTATACGTGAATTTACTAATTTATTAATATATATTCGTGCATTGCACGGGTTTAAAACTAGTGTATATATAAAAGCCAAAGCAGTTTACTCAAAGTAAAACATCCTACGTGGATATTCTAAAAATTTGAAACGTGTAATATCTAAAATAAAAAATAATAATCTTATTTGATTTTCTAAAAGATAGGAATCTATAACATTAAAATTACAAAATAAAGAAATTATTTTTTTAAATCAATTATCTATTTTAATTTCTAAAAGATAAACATCTATATTTAAATATATTAAAATTAAAGAAAATCTGTGATAACCATAAATTTTGACTCATAGTAAGTATAAATCAATATAGTGATTTGGAGTAATGGGTTATTAGGGAATTTTTAAAGAGAACCAAGAGAATTAAAAAGAAATAAATAGAAATGTCAAGAGGAATTTAATGAATTAATTTTATGTGTACATAACAAGTATATATGAAAATACATAATATGGAAAATAAATCAAATTGATGTGTAAAACATGTTATACATTAATTAAATAAGAAATGAGTATGTTTAAATATATATACACACACACACATACACACACATATCAAGTATATTCAATGTGTATGTATATTTATACCTGTGTGTGCAAAACAAATAAAATATATATAAAAGATATATTGAGTAATATATATATATATATATATATATTTATATATGAAGATTAAAGGAAGATATGAATATATGTAGAATTTATTAGTAAGTATAAATTACATGCACACATGTATTAAACTAATGTAATATATAATATTATACATTTATTATCAAATATGAATATATTTGTAAAATATGTGTATTATAGGTAAATATATTTGAATAAAAATTAGCTATTTATCAAGTATAAATTATATATATATAAATATATGATACACGCTATAAAAATGTATAATTACAGAAATAAATATATATTGAATACAAATAAATTGATATGCATATATAAATATATATTATTATAAAATTATTATATGTATTAATAAAATATACATGGGACAAGCTTCCAAAGGAAGCTTGCCCATGTGATAGTCTGCTCAGCAGACCGAAAAGTCTGCTTCGACAGACCAAAAAGTATGCTGAAGCAGACCTAATACAAAAAAAATATTATATTAATAATAATAAAATTAAAAATTTAATAAAAAAAAGAAGAAGAAGAGGCTGAATCGATCGGAAAAGGGAGGGGTGAAGTCGTCGCTGGCTAAGGAAAGGAAGAATGGTTGGCCGACGACAGTGGAAAAGAAAAGAGAACGAGCAGATCAGAAAGGAAAAGAAGGAAAGAAAGAAAAGAAAGGAAAAAGGGGAAGAATCGATCGGAGCAGTGAACCTTGATCTAACGTCGACATGAAGGAGGAGGAGAGGAAGGGTTCGTCGGCGACGAAAAAGAAAAAAAAAGAGGAGAGAAAAAAGAAGCTGTCGTGTCACTGCCTTGCTGTCACCGCCGCCACCGCCACCGCCACCTCCAACTGATCTGGAGGGGAGGCGAAAAGAACGGCCATGTTGCCACCCCAGCTGCTGCTAGAGTGGCTGAACCGACGGCAACAAGGGAAATAGAAGGCTAAATCGGCAAGACATGGTTGAATCGGTCTGAATTGATTCAGACCGGTTCGGCAAAAAAAAAATAGAACAAAAAAAAAGAGAAAATAGACAGAATGGAAAAAGAAGAAGAAGAAGAAGAAGAAGAAGAGAAGGAATATGGAAAAATTGTGGTGTTTGGACTAAGATTTTAGTGAAACCAATGGTAAGGAAGAAATAGTATAATTACCCTTGAATTTTATAAAGAGTATATAGAGTTTTAGTTTAATTATACTAAGTAATTTTTGCAATATTTGATTTTGTAGCAACGTTTTAATGCGATTGATCGAGAAGTTGGCTAAGATTGCACATAAACACTGAGCTTGGAGTTGGTAAGATACTTTTATAAGATTGCGTTAGTATTATATTATATAGTTTAGAGTTATAATTGTTGATGTTGGATAATTGTTAAAACGTTGTGAAAATGATGTTATGATATTGTTAGAATATTGATGAGTTGATATCAGAGTATAGATAAGAGATTACTGAAATTTTGGAGGAATGAGTGTTGGTGTGATTGATAATTGTTGAACTGTTTGTGGTTTAAGAGTTGAACTACAAGTGGACTTTGTGGATTTAAAGCTTTGGACTATTGTGGATTATTGAAACTATTTGCAGGAGGTTTTCATTTATGAAACGTTATGCACCTTGATTTTATATAAAAATAATTGATGTAAAAGTTATTGTTTTCCTCGTATAAGTTAACTGTTGGAAAGGAATTATCAATTGATATGTTTAAATCGAATTTAAAGTATAGCATTTGAAGTTTAACTTTATCGAAATAATTAAAGAGATTCTAAGAATTTAAGGAGTAGTAGTAGTTAAGTATTTTCATACGAAAAGAAACGTTTTGGGACTTGTTTTAATGATTTTAAAGATGGAAACTTGTACTAAGGTACTTGTTGGAAGTGGATTTGGTGTTGTAGATTGTCGATGAGCTGAAGCGGTCTAGGGAACCATCTAACTATGATTTATATAATATCAATGCCTTGAAGAGTAATATGTGTTGTGATTAAAAATGGAGTTAAAGGTCAATATAATAATGTCGGACTATGATAAGGAAATCTTAATAATTTTGGTGAAATTGATGGAAAACAAATTTAGTGAATACAATACATCGAGGATGAATAAATAGTTGATTTGTGTGACATTGAAACATTACCAGGATAGATGGTTCATGTTGATAATACGATTGTGGAAGATAAGAATAAGAATCTTTTACTTATGATATTTGATGAATTTGATAATCTCTTAGGCACAAAAATATCAAATAATTGATGTATGCCACCATAATGATAATGTGTGAAGACCGAGAATTTTCTAAATAAATATAAGGTATCCGGAAAATTTAATTTGGATAAGTTGCAATCCAAATTAAATAAGAAAAGAAATAAAGAAAATAATTTTTGATATTAGGAAATTCAAAAATTTAAAGAAATAAAAGGTATATATTTATATAATTATCAAATTATATTATATAAATATATTTTAAATGTTAAAGAAATAAAAATGTGAATAAAAATATAATTATATAAATAGATTATATAATATATTTTTACACATTTTCAAATAAGTATATATATATATATATATATGAAATATATATACTATTTAGATCAAAGTGTATATATACATATATTTTAAGATAAAATATGAATATATGTATATATATTAAAATTAATAGTATATGATATATATAAATTTAATTTATATATATATAAAATAAAAAAAAAGTAAAGAAGCGGGAATCGGGATAACCCGATTCCCACTTCTTTCTCCTCTGTTACAAACAGAGGAGAAAGACAAGAAAAAAAAAACAAATGGCCGGCCCCCCTGTCGGCCGAGAGAGGAAAGAGGGGTGCCGTCGGGGAGCCGTGATGGAGGATGTGAGGCCCGCTTCCTGGACTTCCTCACTCATCCGTATTGTCCGCTTTGGATTCTAGAGGTGGCCCCCGTCAGTTCCGCTGACGTGGCACTTAGGTCCTCACGGATTTCTTTCGCGTCCGCCGCTACTCGAACCCTTGACATCCAAGCGATTCGAGTAACGACTAACCATTGGACCTAGGTCCAATGGTTAGTCGTTACTCGAATCGCTTGGATGTCAAGGGTTCGAGTAGCGGCGGACGCGAAAGAAATCCGTGAGGACCTAAGTGCCACGTCAGCGGAACTGACGGGGGCCACCTCTAGAATCCAAAGCGGACAATACGGATGAGTGAGGTAGTCCGGGAAGCGGGCCTCACAATAAAATGCGCGTTTTATTGTGACGCTCCGGGGTGCACCCACTGGTCCACCGACCCGAGCCACCGCCCCAGGCGGGTCACTCATCCGTATTGTCCGCTCTGGGGTGCACCACACAGGCCACCGCCCCTCACGGATTTATCGGGAATAAATTCCCAATTCGCGTCCCCCAGGAGGTTCGAACTTAGGACACTTAAGTACCTAGTTCGAACTTAGGACCAGCGGGTGCACCCCGGGGCGTCACAATAAAACGCGCGTTTTTTTGTGACGCCCCGGGGTGCACCCGCTGGTCCACCGACCCGAGCCACCGCCCCAGGCGGGTCACTCATCCGTATTGTCCGCTTTGGGGTGCACCACACAGGCCACCGCCCCTCACGGATTTATCGGGAATAAATTCCCAATTCGCGTCCCCCAGGAGGTTCGAACTTAGGACCCTTAAGTACCTAGTTCTTACACTCCTGGTACCATTGAGACAAGTTGTCTCAATGGTACCAGGAGTGTAAGAACTAGGTACTTAAGGGTCCTAAGTTCGAACCTCCTGGGGGACGCGAATTGGGAATTTATTCACGATAAATCCGTGAGGGGCGGTGGCCTGTGTGGTGCACCCCAAAGCGGACAATACGGATGAGTGACCCGCCTGGGGCGGTGGCTCGGGTCGGTGGACCAGCGGGTGCACCCCGAGGCGTCACAGAGGAAGAGAAGCCGACGCCGACGCCGACACCGACGGCGGAAAAGAAAAACAGAGAAGGAAAGAGAAATGGCGAGGTGGAACCGAAGTGGGGAAAAGAAAAGAGCCATGGCGATGTCGGCTGATCCGGGCACCGCCACCCCAACCCCGAGCTCGACGGAGCTGAGGGGAAGCAAAAGACGACCATCGACGAGGCAAAGGCAGGCGGAGAAAGGAAGAAACAGAGAGGGAAGAAGCCGCTGCTGCCACCTCCAAATCCGGTGCTGTCACTGCCGGTGGGGAGGAAAGGAGACCAGATTCAGCTTCAGCACCACCTTGGCCACCTGTGGGAGACCTGAACCGGCGAAGAGGGTGGCCGCTGGTGGCCGAACTGGTCGAACCGGTAGAATCGGCCAGAACCGGCCTGAACCGATTCGAACCGGTTCAGGCCAGGAAAAAAAATAGAAAAGAAAAAAAAAAGAAAAGAAAGAAAAGAAAAGAAAAAAAAAGAAAGGGAAGAAAAAGGAAGGAAAGAAAAGAAAAAAAAAGAATTGGTAAGGAACCGAAAGACTTCATTTTTGTTCCCTTTGAATTTATGGAATTTATTAGAAATTTCGGATTATTTTCTAAATGAAGATATATGTCGATTTTTGATATTTTAGCAAAACGGAAATGAGACGAATGGTGGAGTTCGGCAAGGCTCGAAAATCGGAATGTACGCTAAGCTTGGCGAATGGGTAAGATACTTTTATAAAGCATTAGTAGCATTATATTGTATGTGGGATTTATGATCTTATATAATGCTCTGATGGAATGATTTTAATGGAATTATGATTTTTTTTATATATGATGAATTGATTTAATTGATGTTAAAAATACTAAGAGGACTCACAATTGATGGTGGGGGTCTTAGTAAGAGGTAAAAATTGGTGAGAATCAACGGCTGCAATTATAAATTGTATTTCTTTGCAGGAGGTTTAGAGGAAATTAAGCCGTTATGCTGCCGGAATTTCCACGAAAATATTTGAGGAAAAAGATTAAATCTCTCACATAAATGGAATCTTGGAGATAATTATTGAAAATAAATATTGAAAGGATTTTATGGTATTACCGAAAGTGTTTGATATTGAAATCGATGAGAAGATAGATCGTTGAAAACGATAATGTGGTGAATTACATGGTTTAAACCTTATAGAATCGATAAATCAAGTAATTTTAATATCACAAATGGTATCAAGTTGAGATTGAGGTGGAATTATTAATTAGACGGATCACGGATAAAAGTCATGATAATTATATGATATAGCTTGGAAGAGAAGATCACAGTTGAAATTTCGATGGTCGAATGATTGGATTGTGAAGTTATTAACGGAGTAATGATTTACAAAATTTATCGAGTCTGGTTTCATGATTTTGAAATAATTCCGAATGTGATAATATGGACAAACTCGAGAGATCAAAATGGAGATTGAATTACGACACAATCCGATCAATTATGGATTCAAAGAAATGAGTGATAAATATGTGAAAAGATGATTGTGCTTATAACCTTAGAATAGATCTTGAATAATAAGATCGACAATTGCATAAGTTCGAATAAAATCATAAAGGCCACATGAAAATTGATTTGAGGATTTAGATACGATTTTGTGATAGTAAATGAAATTGAACCTCAAATCGGAAATGATGAACATGTATCAATAGATCAAATCATAGATGGATTTGATAAGTGACTATCAATTTTGTGATTCTGTTATCCTCGATGTCGATTCTGGAACAGATATTGAATGATGATATTATTATTTGCATAATTTCGGTAATTTGATGACTATTTAGAAATTGATGTTTAAATGCTTATCGAAACTTAGAGGATTCATACAAATGAAGCGATCCTAATATTGATGATGAGATGTATAAATGATTATTATAATAGTCGATGAGATTGAGAAAGGATATTGAATACCGAATGGTCTGAATACCAAGTGATTCGATTTCCGAATGAATTGAGTACTGAGCAAGTTGAATACTAAATTAAATGAATAGTGAATGAATTAAATAGTGATTTACTGATTTGACAGAAAGAAAGTCTTGAAATCGAATAGTTGATGGCGATAAAGTTGAATGAATCGCTTCTCTGTATTTGATGAAAATATTACCGAAGTTGCATACTGAAATGTTTTACAGCATCGCATTTAAGCATGCTTTCTTGCAACTTGGAACATTTTAATAATGTTTATATGAATACTGAAAAGTATTGATTTGTTTTGAAATGAAAGTATATGGTAAATATATATATATTTTGATATATGAAGTCTCATACAGAATAAAAATGTGTAAAAAAAAGAAGGTTGTAATAAAATATGAATTTAAATAAAATATATATGTATAAAATATAGGTATTAGGGTTAGTGGGAAACACCCACTAACCCGTCGGTGTCAAAGGGAGACAATTCTGTCTCCCTATCACATCTTTTCATTTTTTAAAAATTGTTACAGACTAAACACTCAGCCCTTTCTTTTGTTTTTCTTTCTCCTGTTCCTCTGTACATTTTTTTAAGCTTCATTTCCTTTCTGTCGTGCCTTCCTTTTCCCTCCTCGCGTCGCACCTTGTTGGGCCAAGCAGAATAGACCACGAAGAGGTTGCTGGCGGGTGCAAGGCATCAGGTTGAGACTTGCGGTGCAGCAGAAAACGATGGCTGGAAGTGCTTGCCGGAACCGAGCTTGATCTAAGAAAAGAGGAGACAACAATGGTGTTGGTAAAGGCCGAGTAAGGTAGGGTTCAAAGATGCCATTCGAATACAAGAAATAGAGGTGGGAAATTGATTTAAAAGAGGGATTGTGTGTGGTATTACAGATCAAATAATAAGGCAGTTGACGAGGGTTGAGCTGGGTGGTGTTGTGAGCTGAAAATGAAAGGGGTAGACTATGGTTTTTGGAAAGCTAGGTTAGGGCTTTAAGAGGGCTGAACGTGGACAGCTTATGGGAGCTGTGTTTAAAGCTGGAAAACGTGATTTTGAAGGGGGTTATAAGCTGCCACGAAGAAGGGAGAACAAGGCTGAGGAAGAAGCTTAAAGTCTTGACTGATCAGTGGGCATTTTAAGGACTGGAAGCAAGATTTTCGGTGGCTGTTTGGGTGCTGAAACAGAACACGAAATAGTGATATTTGTGGTGGCTGAGCTGGGCATTTCCAGCCCTAAGCAAGAGACGTATGAGGGCTAAGACTGGCAGCATTGTGGTGGTGGTTGTAGCCGACATCCAAGGGCTGCCGTAGGAGGGGTATTCCACACCAAAGCTGCAGAGATTTCCTAAGGTAAAAGAATAGAAAGAAGAGAAAAGAAATAAAAATGAGAGAAAGGAAATAAAGAAAAAGAAATGAAATAAAAGAAAAGGAAAAGAATTAAAAGATATATATATATATATGTAATACATATATATATATATATATATATATATATATATATATAAAGATGTAGGAAAGTGAAGAAATTGAATCTAGAAATTTATATTATGTTAATGTTAAATATATAAATATATATATATATATGTGTGTGTGTGTGTGTGCATGTATATATTATTTACTTGGAGAGAATGTAGGAAACAAGGAAAAGAAAAGAAATAAAAAGGAAGAAAATGCACATAGATTTCAACATATATATATATATATATATATATATATATATATATATATATATAATGCTTACTTGAAAACAAGGCAGGAAATAAAGAAAGGAAAAGAAAGGAAAAGGAAATAAAAAGAAAGAAAATGGATATATATATATATGTGTGTGTGTGTGTGTGTGTGTGTGTGTGTGTGTGTGTGTGTGTAATACATATACATATATATATATATATATATATATATAAGGATATGGGAAAAATAAGAGAATGTAATTTAAGAACTTAAATTATATTGTGTTGAGTGTATATACATATATATATATATATGTATAGACAGGTATCAAGTAAGAATTTAAAATTTCATAAGTGTATAGAAAATTTGGGCTAGAGCTTATTAAGTCGAAATTCCTTATGAATGTGTAGTGCGCCAAGAGGACGACGGACATGGTCTAGCTGGACACAGGACACGCCCAAGCTAAGCTTGCACTTAGGTAAGACGTTTATATAACGTAGAAGTAGGATTATCCTGTATAGGATTGAATCTTACAATAGAATGAATTGAATACCTAGAGATTGAATATAACGAAATGAAATATAGGTATGATATTTGACTTGATAAAGTACCAAGGTGAGAGACATTGATTGAAAGTGAATCGATATGGTATAGGTTCATAGATATTATGAGATGAAATGATAAACATTCATGCAATTCATGACTTATTCCACTTCCTTAAATTTTATTGCCATCAAGCATGACTTATTACTATACATGAAAAACTGAAATGATTTATTCTTATCATGTTTACAAGAATATTTTGGATGCTTGAATGGCTTTGAAAAGAATGAAATGATAGTTTTCACATATGTACGTATATACATGTAAATGATCTTCAGAAAAGCGTTACGTACATTAAACTATTTTTATACGAAAGATTGAATTGCTTTATGAGACTATAGGCACCCTAAAAGAATTAAATTCAATAAAGCATAGTGGAAGCCGCCTAATTGGAGATTACTCATTAGGCATAGAAGCTTGTCCGACAATAGTTGTGGACAGGTCTCAGTCTTGCCTGATCAGTGGGACTGAGAGATATGAGGTCTATGGCCATAGTTAGCGCCCTAGTGGTTTCCAGGGGACGATGATATGATTCTTCACTGCTAGCTACAGTGAACTAAGTCTTTATTGATAGAGAGATAGGGATTTAGCCTAGTCTCAAATGATATGAAATGAAGTTTAGAGTATGGCTTTAAAATGAAAATGAACTCTAAACTCGATATTGATTTACAGTATATGAAACGCATTTTGATGCTATATGTGATATGAAATATACTTTCAAAGTATATATGATATGAAAGTGCTTCAAAGAAATATATGCGATATGAAATGTATTTCAAAAAAGTATATGTGATATGAAATATGTTTCAAAAAGCATACTTGACATGAAATGAAAAAGCTTGCATATTTCAAGCATGTCTTAAAAGAATACATGAAATGTATTGATATTTTACATGTCTTGAACTTGTTTAAAAGAATATGTATTACATGTTGTATGACTGTAACTACTTCGTTCATAATTACATGTCAAAGGTTATATCATGGTTTCATAACTTAGACATTTCATGATATGTTGAAGCATAGATTAACTGAACCTGAGACCATGACAGGTATATGATCGCATGATGAATAAGAGAATGACTGATAGTAAATTTTCCTCACATGACATCATGCATGGCATATAGAACAGTATAATTCTAACTCTGCACTTATATAAATGACTTACTGAGCCTTGCTCATTAAACGCTATTTAAATTTTTCAGATTGAGCACGGAGTTGGGGGAGTATTTCGGAGCCTTCCGAATAGACCCGAGCCTGAAATATAGTCCCAACTCTCCAAAGAAATTTTTTTGTGAACATTTGGGTATACACACTCTCCTTTTGTATCTATTACTAATTCAGGCTATTTTTGATTCAGTACTTAGATGGGATGTAATCTGATATAGAAAATAGCATCTAGATTAGAAATGATGAAGTATGGAATGTTGATTTTGCATGAGTATGGATTGTGGATTGAATAGCATTAACAAGTGATCAAGTAGGCAAAATATGAACCATAAGATGAAATATCATGATATGGAAATGAACTTGGTCATAGAAATGCTAGAATATAATCAATTGCTATTCTGGGAAGCATGAGCTGGATATTTCTTGTAATTTTTATGCAGGAAAATAACCTGGGTAAAGTGATAAAAATAGGCGAGGGAGTTAACGTCCCGAAACAAAAATTCACTACATTGCACTTAGACAAAACAAGTATAGGAAATCGAAAAATTAGCCCCTAATTTCTACGCATCCGTATAAGTAAGAGGCACCGTTGCGGCCTTCGGGTCGTGACAGATTTAGTTTATTGTGAGGCCCGTATCCTAGTGGCCCATACCTCACTCATCTGTATTGTCCGCTTTGGGAGTATCATGTGGGGCCCCCTCACGGATTTCTTTCGCGTCCGCCGCTACTCGAACCCTTGACATCCAAGCGATTCGAGTAACGACTAACCATTGGACCTAGGTCCAATGGTTAGTCGTTACTCGACAATTACGGGAAGTAAGGGGTTCGAGTAGCGGCGGACGCGAAAGAAATCCGTGAGGACCTAAGTGCCATGTCAGCCGAACTGACGGGGGCCACCTCTAGGATCCAAAGCATACAATACGGATGCGTGAGGTAGTCCGGGAAGCGGGCCTCACAATAAAACGCGCGTTTTATTGTGACGACCAGTATCATGTGGGGCCGGTCGCACTCAACCGTATTGTCCGCTCTGGATTCTAGAGGTGGCCCCCGTCAGTTCAGCTGACGTGGCACTTAGGTCCTCACGGATTTCTTTCGCGTCCGCCGCTACTCGAACCCTTGACATCCAAGCGATTCGAGTAACGACTAACCATTGGACCTCCAATGGTTAGTCGTTACTCGAATCGCTTGGATGTCAAGGGTTCGAGTAGCGGCGGACGCGAAAGAAATCCGTGAGGACCTAAGTGCCACGTCAGCTGAACTGATGGGGGCCACCTCTAGAATCCAGAGCGGACAATACGGTTGAGTGCGACGGGCCCCACATGATACTGGTCGTCACAAAATCAGAAATGATGAACATGTATCAATAGATCAAATCATAGATGGATTTGATAAGTGACTATCGATTTTGTGATTCTGTTATCCTCGATGTCGATTCTGGAACAGATATTGAATGATGATATTATTATTTGCATAATTTCGGTAATTTGATGACTATTTAGAAACTGATGTTTAAATGCTTATAGAAACTTAGAGGATTCATACAAATGAAGCGATCCTAATATTGATGATGAGATGTATAAATGATTATTATAATAGTCGATGAGATTGAGAAAGGATATTGAATACCGAATGGTCTGAATACCAAGTGATTCGATTTCCGAATGAATTGAGTACTGAGCAAGTTGAATACTAAATTAAATGAATAGTGAATGAATTAAATAGTGATTTACTGATTTGACAGAAAGAAAGTCTTGAAATCGAATAGTTGATGGCGATAAAGTTGAATGAATCGCTTCTCTGTATTTGATGAAAATATTACCGAAGTTGCATACTGAAATGTTTTACAGCATCGCATTTAAGCATGCTTTCTTGCAACTTGGAACATTTTAATAATGTTTATATGAATACTGAAAAGTATTGATTTGTTTTGAAATGAAAGTATATGGTAAATATATATATATTTTGATATATGAAGTCTCATACAGAATTTTACCATATGCTTTACATGATATTAAAAAGAAAGCTATAGATTTAAATGTTTTATGAGACTGTAGGCACCCTAAAAGAATTAAATTCAATAAAGCATAGTGGAAACCGCCTAATTGGAGCTTTGCTCATTAGGTAGAGAGATGCTTGCCCGACAATAGTCGTGGACAGGTCTCAGTCACGCCTGATCAGTGGGGCTGAGAGAGATGAGGTCTATGGCCATAGATAGCGCCCTAGTTGGTTTCCAGGGGACGATGACATGATTTTCACTGCTAGCTATAGTGATTTAAGTCTTTATTGATAGAGAGATGATAGGGATTTAGCCTAGTCTCTAACCGATATGATATGAAGTCTAGAGTATGATTTTATTGATATGAACTCTAGACTTGAAATGATTTATACTGTACATGAAACAGATTTGAAATGAAATATGTTTTGAAACAGTACATGTTTTAAACATGTTTTAAAAGTCCATGAGATATGAATTCGACACTTATATGATTTATATGTGATTTTGTGTCGAACATGGCATAATATGCGGTCTTGAGTATAGTTTGATTTGATATGAACTCTAGACCTGATATGATTTACAGTAAATGTTTTAAAAGTATATGATAAATGAAGTCGACACTTACATGATTTATATACGATTTTGTGTCGAATTTGAAACGACATGCGGTTTAGAGTATAGATTGATTTGATATGAACTCTAAACCTGATAGGATTTATAGTATATGAAAAATGTTTTAAAACCGCACATGTTTTAGACATGCTCTGAAAACGAATACACGAATTGAAATTGAATATGTTTCTATTATGCCTTAAAGGCAAACTTGAAATGAATTGAAAATTCATATGTTGAGCATGTCCTAAAGTATATATGATATGATTTGAAATAATAGTGGTTTATACAGAAAAATTACATGAATTGCATATTAAACCCTGATATAATACATGAACATAAGATTGATGTGAAGAGAATTCTGATCTTACTCTATCGTGATCATAAATTCCCATACGATAAGTGATTTGAATTGATATAAGACGGGAATATGATTGTTAAATGTAAAGTGACTCGATAGGATATCTCAATTAAACATGAAGAATATATGAAGAGTACCATGACTCGGTGGTAACGATATTTCATCTATATGATGTCATGATATGATATGAAACATGAATATAGAAATACACGAAGAGAATTATGACTTCGTACCACCGTGATCATGATCCACAATATGAGAATGGATAAGAGATGATATGAGAATCGATAAGAGATGATAGAATACAGAAATATGATTACGAAATGAAAGGTAAATATGAGAATTGATATGAGATGATAGCATACCAAAGTATGATTATGAAATGAAAAGTGAAAATGAGAAGTGATAATGAGATGTATCGATGAGAAAGGATTAACTGTAATTGCATCCTTATAAGTTTTAAGCATTGCAGTTTAAGACAGTGTAATCCTACTCATGTATTTATATTAGTCTCTTACTGAGCCGTGGTTTTGCTCACCCCACTAAATTTCATCTCTTTCAGATTATTGAAGTTAACATCTGCCATGTGAGCTGCTCAGTGGGCATTGGAGACGGTATATGGACTTGGTACTAGTCTTCTAAGGTATATGTTTCTTATAAAATACTTGTTTACATGTAAGACTTAAATTGATGCACAGTACATATTCTGTTTAACAAGTTGGGATGTAACTAAGAACCGTTTTCGTGGTTGTTAAATGTTTCAATGGAATAACTATAGGTCACCAAGATAGTATAGTAACTACACTGACACCGAATACAAACCTTAAAATGAAAAAGAAAAATTTAGTCCATAAATTTGTAGACTAAGAAAAGTCTTAAGTATAAAGAAAAGTCGCGGCCTTCGGGTCGTGACATAATGGGGGCAATGTACGATGAAAATAAGAAATTATATTTGTGGTATCTCGTGAGTCTTGGTAATCTTACACGTAGACCTCTTTGAGGGTTATGAGATGAAGTGTTTAAGTTTGAGTGAATGTTAATTTTGATAACGTGATTTTATATATTGATCGTTAGAGTATCAATAGGTGTTATTGAAATGTTATGGCATATGGCTAAAATATTATTGAAATGTCGATCGAAATGTGAATGTGTATTGATGTAACATCGCGATCTTGACAAGGGATATGTGTTTTTTTTAACATCAGTGATATTATTGAGATTATATAGATATGTACATATTATCGAAATTATATAGCTATGTATACGTGAACATGTGTAAATATGCATTTTGTTTTAATGAACTAGGAATTCATGATAGAAAAGGGAAGTAAATTGATACTTTGCGTGGGTGATATATGGAAAGGTAGATGTACACAATATTGGAAGCAAGATGAGAGATATATGATCTAGTAATCATGGATGTTATCGAAATATATCTAAATAAATATTTATATATATACAGACGTGTCATGAACTCTTACTGACTATTGAGGGCATAATAGCCTATGTGATGTTTGTGTTATAAACTGATGTTTAAATACTATTGAGGATTGATGGATTGTAAAAGCCTAATGAATGATGGATGACATATGTGACATGATTGTGTGTGAATGAGGAATTAAGGCTATGCAAGTATACCATAGTCTAATTGCCTAATATGCACAATATCGGATTGAATAATTATTGATTCATATCTTGGTGTACTTAGGAATTCATTCATGCATAGCATTTGATCTCATGTTGTCTTAAAAGAGATGCATTGAAATCTTTTAAGTGAAAATAAATGTTTGAAATGACTAGATAGCCATAGACCTTGTTGTTTAACACTCGTTTGACATCACTCATGACATGAACAGATTGGGTATAAGATTTAATTATGCATGGATTTGAAAAATGATTCAGTTTTAAATGTTTTATTATATGGACTGTCTTAAAAGATTTGAAAGGAAATTTGAAGCAAACATTTCTATTTAGAGACAACAAGTACCTTATGGAATGCCTGTGTGGCATATGCCTTTGTGGCACAGAGTATGTATTTATTGAGTGGTTCTGCCTGTGTGGCATAGAATCCTATTTATACATATGTGATATGTACATGTAAATGTTGCCTGATGAGACATTCCAGGTTGTCCGACAATAGTTGTGGACACATTCCTCAGTTTTCAGCTGATCAGTGGGACTAGGACGATTTATGATCATAGATAGTGACCTCTCGAGGGAAACTATCCCATTGATAGCTACAATGGGTTAGAGATTGTTAGCTTTAAATTGACATATGTATTTTGAAATGACAAAAACTTAAGTGATCTTTTATGTTTTGATTCATATTGTAAATTTGCTTTACCACATATGATTTTCTCAAACCATTTCAAGTCTAAGATCATGATTTAATGATATATTCTTATTGGTCTTAATACTTTATAAAATGGTTTTGAATATTTTCATTAAGTAATGTTTTCAAGAATATATTTGAACACAATCTTTATAAATTACTTAATGAGTTTTTGGACTATGTTTTTCAATTGAGAAAGTCAAGAAAAACTCCCACAAAATTCTAAAATGTTTTGGGTTGAATTAAAATCAAAGCTACATCATTTCTAACCCAAAATTCAGGAAATGCTCTCTGGAAGCATGGGATCGATCCCCTAAGGGAAGGGATTGATCCCTTCATGGCAGAATGCATTGGAAGGCATTCGAAAAAATTCGGATCGATCCCCTATGGCAAAGGATCGATCCCTTTTTACGAAAACAGTGCCTAACGGCTAGTTTCTATGAGATACAACGGCTACATTCGTTTTTGGCTCAAACCAACGTCTAGAAACCATCCAAGGGACTATAAATATAGGCTTGGAAGCTCAAGGAAGTAAGAGGAACAGCAAAGCAACATTATTCTTAATCTTTTTCATCTTCCTCAAGTCTCAACATCAATTCAAGTGCTAAAGTTCTTTATCTTCTATCACTTTGTATATCATAGCACAAATCCTTTAGATTATCTTATCTAGAGCTTAATCTTTGTAATCACTTGCCTACCTAGAGGCCTTTCTTTGATTGCATCCTTGTAAATTCAATCACACCTTGTAAAAGGGAGGTTTCTTTTAAGCCTTAGAAAAAGATGGAGGTTTCTTTTTAACCTTAGAAAAAGAGGGAGGTTTCTCTTGAGCCTAGAAAAAGAGAGAGGTTACTCTTGAGCCTACAAAAAGAGGGATTGTAATACAAATTTAAGTTATGGATTTGCGAAAAATCTTTAGAAGCGTCTCAAGGTAGAGGACGTAGGCAAGGTTGCCGAACCTTTATAAATCGATTGTTTACATTTCTGTTTCCCTACTCTCTTTACTTATTTGCATTTATATTGTGATTGTTGAATTGAATTTATATTGCATACTTGAGTAGCCTAGAGAACTTAGAAAACTTCAACATAGGCTAGAGAATTTAAGAGAATCGAAAAAGGAACCGAAGAGTAGCACAAAATCAATTTACCCTCCCTCTCGGTTTAGCCTATAGAGTCAACAATTGGTATCAGAGCTTGGGCTCAAGATTGATTTAGATTAACATCTATCGTGTAAAACGATCATAAATGGCTCATTTGAATGTAGGCACACCCCTAGGAGAAGAGAGGCACTCATTAGTTAGACCTCTGATCTTCAATGGAGAGAATTACTCATATTGGAAAATTAGGATGATATTGTTTGTTCAATCAAATGACATGAAGTGTGGAGAGTAATAGTAAATGGTCCTAAGATCCCAATGAAGAAAGTTGATGGAAAAGATGTCCCTAAAAGTGAGGATGAGTGAGACACAAATGATATGAGATTGGCACAATTGAATGCCAAGGCTATGCACACTCTCTTCTGTGCATTAGGTCCCAATGAATATACTAAAGTCTCCCTATGTGAGAATGCAAAGCAAATATGGGATAAATTAGCCATTACACATAAAGGGACAAATTAAGTTAGAGAAACCAAAGTAGGAATGCTCACACATGACTATGAGCTCTTTAGAATGAAAGAAAATGAGCCCATGAGTGAGATGTTCACTAGGTTTAATGACATAATAAATGGACTTAAGGCATTAGGCAAGACCTATTCCAATGTAGAAATGATTAAGAAAATTTTGAATAGTTTGCCAAAATCTTGGGAGGCAAAGGTAACCGCAATAGAAGAGTCTAAGGATCCTAATACCTTGTCTCTGGATGAGCTTATGGGCTCCCTACTTACATATGAAATGAAATTGAAAAGAAATGAAGTGCCTTCAAAGAAAGTAGAAGTAGCTCTTAAATCATCCACTCATGAGAACATTAGAGATGATAGTGATGAGAGTGGAAATGAAGAAGAAAAGGAAATGGTAATGTTTGCCAAAAGATTTAATAGATTTATGAGGATGAAAGAGAGAGAGAATGATAGGAGACATCAAAGAAGAGGGGTAATAAGAGGAGAGTCAAGTAGGAAAGAAAAAGACCCTTTAATGTGTTATGAGTGTAATGAACCGGGTCATACTAAGCTAGATTGCCCCTTACTTAGGAAGGAAAAGGATAGGAAGCCTAGGAAGAAAGCATTTGTGGCTGCATGGAGTGATAGTGATAGCTCCGATGAGGAAAACTGTCACGACCCGAAGGTCGCAACAGTACCTCTTGCTTGGACGGATGCGTAGAATTGAGGGCTAATTTTTCGCTTTCCTATACTTATTTTGTCTAAGTGCAGTACAACGAATTTTATTTTGGGACGTTAACTCCCTCGCCTATTTTTATCATTTTACCCAGGTTGATTTCCTGCATAAGATTCACAATTTATATACAACTCATGCTTCCCATAATGGCAGTTAATTTATAGTCTGACACTACTATAATTAAATTCACCATAATTCTTTCTTTTAATGCGTTTAAACTTTCTTCATAACTTAAGTCAATTTCCATATTATAACATTGTATCCATATGGTTCACATCTTCTTGCTTGGTCACTTGTTCATGCCATTCAGTCATATATCTATACTCATGCAAGGATCAACAATTCTATAATTCATCCTTAGTATAGTCTAAATGCTATTCCCTATTTTAGATTACATCCCACCTAAGTACTGAATCAAAAATAGCCTGAAACTGATATTAAATACAAATGAAGAGTGTATATATATACCCAAAGTGCTCAAAATGATCTCCTTGGAGAGTTGGGACTATATTTCAAGCTTGGGACTATTCGGATAGCTCCGAAATACTCCCCCAACTCCGTGCTCAATCTGAAAAATTTAAATAGCGTTTAATGAGCGAGGCTCAGTAAGTTATTTATATAAGTGCAGAGTTAGAATTATACTATTCTAATGCAATTGCATGATGTCATGTGATGAGAATTCACTATTAAATCACTCTTTTATTCATCATGTAGTATATGCCTGTTATGTTCTCAAGCTCAATGCAACAATACCTCAACATGTCATGAGATGTCTAAGCCATGAGATCATATTATGACTTTTAACATGTAACTATATATGAAGTGAGTGCAGTCTTAAAACATATGATACATATTCTTTTAAACATGTTCAAGTCATGCGAGATATCAATACATCTCAGTTTTACTTTTAAGACATGCTTGAAATATGCAAACTTTTCATTTCATGTCACATGTACTTTTGAAGCATATTTTATGTCATGTGCAATATCAAAATACATTTCATATGCCATAAAGCTATATCGAGTTTAGAGTTCATTTCCGTTTTAAAACCATACTCTAAACTTCATTTCATATCATTTGAGACTCGGCTAGATCCCTAATGCACTATCAATAAAGACTTAGATCACTGTAGCTAGCAGTGAAGAATCATATCATCGTCCCTTGGAAACCAACTAGGGTGCTATCTATGGCCATAGACCTCATGTCTCTCAGCCCCACTGATCAGGTGAGACTGAGCCCTATCCACGACTATTGTCGGACAAGCATTTATGCCTAATGAGTAATCTCCAACTAGGCGGCTTCCACTATGCTTTATTGAATTAACTCTCTTAGGGTGCCTATAGTCTCATAAAACATTTAATCTTCTTTATGAAAATGGTTCAATGTACGTTGTAGACACCTAATTTTGTCCGAAACTATAAATATATTTGAATTGAATCTTGTTTCAGTCTTAGTAATTTGAGATTAAAATTTGCTTGTTAATTAATTTGATTTAATCATGCGCTTGAATTAATTTGTCAAAAATAGACTTTGAGATTAATTAGTTCAAGTATCATGAAATCGAATTTTGTCTATCGGGATCAATTCCAAATTTGTCTTAAATAATTGGGCCTGTTTTGTTAAAATTAATTAAGTTATTTGGGCTAAAGCCGAAAATCTAATGAGCCCAAATTAAATTGAGGCTGCCCATCTTTTATTATGATTAAAAAATATATAATAATAATAGTTAAAAAAATAATATAATAATAATAATAGTAAAAAAAAGAAAGAAGAAGAAAGAAAGAAAGTAGGCCGTGTTGACATTGGCGAGAAGGCTGTCAGCCAGCCACCTTAAGCTTAGCCCTGCCATCCTCGCCAACCTCTAGACCAACCTCATTTGGGAGTGAAAGTCTTCTGCAAATTAATGCTCTGAGATTTGCTCCGATTTTTATTGATTAAAATAACATATTAAAAGCTGCTCAGAAAAGATGAAGAAGAAAAAGGGGGAGATCGATTTCAAGAAGATTACTATACTCACATGGAAGAACCACGATTTTTCAAGCAAGCATTTAAGAATGCTAAAAAAAAACCAGCGGAACAATGATTACAGTCCCTGGTTTCAAAGATTTAATCCGATATTCTTGACTAAAAATGCCTATAAATAGTCTAGAGGAGATCAGAGATGAACACACAGAAAAACATATAGGAAAAACAAAAAAAAAGGGAGAGAAACAAGGGGAGACAGTGAGATAAGAGACAAAAACAGAGAAAAAAAAAGAGTTTGAAAAAAACTGAAGACCCCATTCTTCACCTTTGTCTTCCATCACCAAAGCCCACACATTCTGTAAAACATCATTTCCTTCTATTGAAATCATCCAAGAACCCAATATCTCCACTGCCAATCGATCCCTCTTCGATTTTGTTTGCAATCCATTCAACACCCAAAAATAAGCTAAAGACCCGAACAGCCCAGATTAAAAAAAAATCAATCTCAGCTCAAAAATCAACAGTCCAAAACACAATCTGAGATTCAATCAAAAAAATAGCAAAAACACTGTTAAAAGAAGCATAGGAAATAAAAAAGGGAAGAGAATAGGAGCAGAACCAGCGAAGCAACCGTGATAGGAGGAGATCACGCGGAAGTTGTGACCAGGAGAGGAGTAGGTGACATCGTCGTAGGTGATTGGCCGGTGATTTACCTGTGTGGAGAAGAGACCCATTTAGAAAAAAGAAAAGAACGACAGAAGAAAAAGAAGGAAAGCTTCACCCGATTCTGTGAGCCAATTAACTTTCAGTTTGTTATTTGGATTTTTATTTCATTTGCAATCTGTGACTCTTTAGATTTGGCCTATGTTAAAAAAAATGAAATGGACATGCTTTGGGCTGGGTACACGTTGCTTCCATTTTTTTACTTGCCTTTTATTCTTTGTTTTGGATACTTATTTGCCTGATTATGAATATTTCTTCCATGTAAAAAACGTGATGGATTTGGGTTTGGGCTGTCCATACGTTTGCTTGCTTTGCTTTCTAATTATTTGCTTTTTATATTTTGTTTCATATTTATTTACATTGCTTTGGGTCAGTTGCATAAGAATTTGATTTGGTGGGAGTTTTGATTTAGATTTTGTTTACGTGAAGTTTTTTGCATCTTTGCTTTTATATATTGTATATATATTATAAGTATATGTTTGGGTTTATAACTTGTTGAATGCCAACTTCAAAACATATAAAATAAAATTCAAGTAATAATAATAATTTCACATAAAAAATAAATAATCATACCAGACCTAAAAATAAATTGAGTAAAATTTTCAACAGTAAATTAAATTAAAAGTCCCTAAGTGAGGGGCTTACTCTAAAACCTTACCAAAGGTGTTGGAAAGGTTTAATGAAATTTTTACAAAAAATATCTTAAAATTGGTTATTTCAAAATAAAAGATTTTTGGTAGTCAGATTAAAAGAGCATAATAAGTTCTTTTAAGGAAGTCCCCAAATGAGAGACTTACTCTATGAATTTTCCAAAAGTGTTGGGACATTTAAATAAAAAATTTATGAAAGGATTTATATAGCATAAAATACTAATAAAAAAATAAATATAGAATTTCAACTAAGACATTAAATCCGTCAATTAATAACATTAAAAAAAAACACATATAACTATTTTTCCAAAAAAATTCCTAAGTGAGGAATTTTTAAATTTGAAGCTTTCCAAAAGTGTTGGATGATTTGTTTCAAAATAAGATTTATGAGAAGGTAACTTAAAATAAAACTTGCAAATGAAAAAAATAAAATAAAATAATTTTTATAAACTTTAATAAAATTTATTTAAATAAAAGAAATATAATAATGTTCTTAAAAAATAAAAAAATAAAAGGGTTCCTAAGTGAGGAACTTTCATCTCACCAAAAGTGTTGGAGAGATTTTAAAATACTAAAATAAAATATGAAAATAAATCAACTATAAAACCTTAAGTAATAAAATTAACTATAAAATCTTATTTTTAATAATCAACATGAAAAGAATTTTCATATAATGATTTTCTAAAAAGGATTCCTAAGTGAGGAATTTCCATCTTACCAAAAGTGTTGGAGAGATTTTAAAATATAAATATAAAATATGAAAATAGAATATTAAAATAAGGGATAAAAAATATTTAAAGTTAAGGTTTAAGTAAAAGTCTTCTACTTAAAAATATTAAAATTAAAACCGATGACGGAGCCTCTTCAAGAGAATAAGTGATTTTCTTGAATACTCTTGAGGTAAGAGAATTTCTTAAATTATACCGAAAGTGTCAGGAAATATTTAAGAAAATTTCTAATACTTAAATAATAAATGAAAAAATAAAAATAAAATAATAAATATTAAAGACCACTTTGGTTAAGACCTTTAGGATAACATGTGATTAATTGGTACCGTCCATCGGATGGGCATTGTGGAGGTGCTAATACCTTCCTCACACGTAACCGTACTCCCGAACCCAAATTTCATAGCGTAAATCAATGTACTTATCCTTAGTTTTAAATAGGTGGCCAATCACACCTAGGTTAAAATTGATTGGTGGCAACTCCATAATTTTTAACGTCTAGCGATTAGGTCCCTGGACAAAAATCGTTACAACATACGTAATACTTTTCTTTAAGATCATTTACATATATGCGTCCATATGTGAAAACTATAAATTCATTCTTTTCAAAACCATATAAGCATCCAAGCATTCTTGTAAGCATGATAAGAATAAATCATTTCGAGTTTCATGCATAGTAATAAGGCATGCTTAATGGCAATAAAATTCAAGTAGATGAAATAAAAGTAGCATAATGGAGTGCTCATGAATCGCATGAATGCTTATCATTCCATCTCATGATGTCTATAAGTCTATACCATATCGATTCATTTCTTGTTAATATCGCACCACTATAGTACTTTATCGAGCTTAACATTGTACCTGCATTTCATTTCGTTAAATCCAATCTCTAGATACTCAAATCACTTCATCGTTGAACTTTAACCTATACAGGATAATCCTACTTCTACATTATATAAACGTCTTACCTAGTGCGAGCTTAGTTTGAGCGTGTCCCGTGGTTAGCTAGACTGTGTCTTTCGTCCTCCCGTCTTGCTACACATTCACAAAAAAATCCGACTTAATAATATCTAGCCCAATTTCTACACGCTTATAAAAATTTCAATTCCAACTTAATACACACACACACACACACGCACACACACACACACACACACACACATATACACAAACACTTAACACTAGTATAATTCAAGTTCTTAAATCAAATTCTCTTATCTTCTTACATCTTGATATATATGTACTATACATATATACATATTAATATATATATATATATATCCATTTCCTTCCTTTTTAATTCTTTTTCCTTTTTTTTTATTTCTTTTCTTTTCTTTGTTTCTTACCTTGTTTTCAAGTAAGTAAAATATATATGTCACAGCCCGTGACCATATTTTTACACATTTTTCTATACATCTTATATGGTTGGGCTGTCTGTGATACTTTACTTTTCTGTTTCATTTAAAATATTACATACTAAATAGAAATATTATTTACATCTCCTATTATAATCTACAATAAAGTAGTACTGTAGATAAGTCTAAATATATAAAATAAATGATTGTACCTCATATTTCAATCGAGCTATCACATTGTCCCCCGATGCGCAGCCGAGATGCTCGGATGTTAGATCTCTCAGTCATAAAAATCTGAAATGTTTAAAAGGAGGGGAGTGAGCAAACCACGACTCAGTAAGAGAATTGTATGCAAATTTTGATATCACGAAGACTATATGCAGTAAAATCCTTAATTTCTTATTTGTATGCTAAGCACACTAAAAAAGGAAAGGATACTATAGTCGGTCGAAAAATCCAGATAGAGCATGGAAGGTATTTTGAAATACCTGTCTTGTCCCGGAAACCCAAAGCGACTATAGGGAGTAGAAATTTATTTTTTAATATAAAACTTAATTTAATTTACTGCATATAAATATATCATCCACTTGAGTAAAACACTTTATCAAACCACTAATTTAATACTTGAAAATCTAAAGGTTTCCACCATTGAAATCATCACTTATACACGTGTAACAGTAAAATAACTGTTCAATTATAATAAAAGTTTAGAAATGAAACACTTCAGAAAATCATCATAGTTTTTTGAAAATATCACTAAAATCGATAATAACACGTAAAATCATAATGAAGACCAGACAACACCCAAATGATATCATGCTATAAGTCCCGTAGGGAATAATAGGGTATACGTGAGATCCCTATAGGGACAGTATAATAAACACATGAGATCTATGGCCATAGTCTATAGGTGTCATCGGTCGTACACTGATCAGGTGTCAACCAGGACGCTGAAGGCAAGATCAGTGTCAATAGCTTCACACATGAGTAACACGTGAAACACGTGACACGTGAGCATGATACGGGGCCTATTAGTCTCAAAATAGTATATAAGAAATCTCATTACCTTTATGGAATTTAGTAAGATCAATGATGTTTTTCAGAAAATCCATAAAGGTATAAATCATAATATTTCGTACGGTGAAAAACAGTTTATAAAATTGTGAAGACCGAGAATTTTCTAAATAAATATAAGGTATTCGAAAAATTTAATTTGGATAAATTGAAATCCAAATTAAATAAGAATGAAATTGGAGAAAATAAGTTTGGATATAAATAAATCCAAAACTAATAAGAAATAAAAATATGTATTTTGATAGATTTATATAATGATATTATATAAATACACTTTTGATAAATATATATTTATACATGGAATAAATACATATGTATTTTATTATACATTTATGTATATATGTAATATATATGAAAAATATATATATAGTACTTTAAATCAAAGTATATATATATAAATGGTTTATATGAAAAATATATAATATATATATGTTTAATATTTTGATTATATATATAATTATAAAAATATAATTATATATATTAAAAAAAAAGAAAAGAATGAAACAGGCGGGAATCGGGATAACCCGATTCCCATCTTATTCTCCTCTGTTTTCAAAACAGAGGAGAAAATAAAAGAAACAAAAGGGAGCCAACCTCCTGTTGGCTTACCGGAGAAGGGGCGATGCCGCTGGCGAGCCGTGATGGAGGAAGAGACGTCGACGCCGACTGCGGGGAAAGGAAAAGGAAACAAAAGCGAAGTGAAACGGGAGAATGCGGGGCAAAATCGAAGAGAAAAAGAAAAGAGGGAAGTGGCGGTGCCGGCCGGTCTAGGCACCGCCACCCTAACCCCGAGCTTAGTGGAGCTGAGGGGAAGAAAAGGAAGGCCACCGACTAGGCAAAGGACGGCGGAGGGAGGAAGAAACATAGGAGGAAGGAGCTGAGAGCCACCGTTCCAGATCCGGCACCGTCGCCGGTGATGGGGTGAAACGGAGACCAGATCCGGCATCTTCGCAACGTCAGCTAGTTGTGGGAAGCGCGAACCGGCGGAATGGGTGGCTGCCGGTGACCGAACCGGCCAGTAGAAGCTGAACCGGTCAACCCAAACCGAACCGACCCGACCCGGTTCAGAAAAAAAAGAAAAGAAAAAGAAAGAAAAGAAAAGAAAGGAAAAAGAGAGAAAAGAAAAAGAAAGAAAGGAAAAAGGGAAGGAGAAGAAAGAAGAAAAAGAAAGAAAAAGGAAGGAAAGAAAAGAAAAGAATTGGTAAGGAAAAACAATAAATTGATTGATATTTATTGAATAAGTTTATTTATATATATTTATGTAAGTGCAATTGGTGTTGAAATTGTAGCGGAAGTGAAAAAGACGTGATAGGTGTTCGACGAAGCTTGGAGCTCATCACGGCGCTAAGTTTCAGCGTCAGGTAAGATACTTTTATAAAGCATTAGCAGCATTATATTGTATGTGGGAATTATGATTTTTACATGAAGCATTGATGGAAATGATTTTTTATGGAATTATGATTTTTATATGATAAATTGATGAATGATTTTAAATACTAAGAGTACCCACAACTGATGGTGGGGGTCTTAGTAGAGACGTAGGAATTGTGAGAATCAACGGCTGTTGTATAAATTGTGTTTTCCTTGCAGGAGGCTTTGTAAGAATTAAGCCATTATGCTGCCGAAATTTTAGGAAAATATTTGAGGAAAAAGATTAAGTTTCTTACATAAATGGAATCTTGGAAATAATTATTGAAAATAAATATTGAAAGGACTTTATGGTATTACCGGAAAAGTTTGATATTGAAATCGATGGAAAGATAAATCGTTGAAAACGATAATGTGATGAATTATATGGTTTAAACCTTATAGAATCGATAAATCAAGTAATTTTAATATCACAAATGGTATCAAGTTGAGATGGAGGTGGAATTATTTATTAAATGGATCACGGATAAAAGTGATGATAATTATATGATATAGCTTGGAAGAGAAGATCACAATTGAAATTTCGATGGTCGAGTGATTGAATTATGAAACTATTAATAGAGAATGATTCTAGAATTTATCGAATTGATCTCTTGATCTTGAAGTAGTTCCGAATGTGATGACATGATTAATTCAAGAGGTCGGCGCTGAAAGGATTTCACAGTATCACACTATATTGTTGGATATATGTGAGATAATCAATGAACCTATACTAGTGGTATGGATCTTAGTATCAATACTGTGGTACACAATGGATAGTTATGATACTGAGTCATAATGAATGTATAATTTATGAAGACATAATTCTATTAAAATTGAGGTTGAATTACGACACAATCTGATCAATTATAGATTTAAATAAATGAGTGATGAAATATGTGAATATTTGGTTTACTTATAACCATAAAATAGGCCTTGAATAATAAGATTTGACAATTTCATAATTTTAATATTGAATTATACAGGCCATATGAAGAATTGATTTGAGGATTGTGATATGATTTTGTAATAGTGAATGAAATTGAACCTCAAGTCGATAATTATGAAAAAGGATATTGAATACCAAACGGTTTGAATACTAAGTGAATTGATTATTGAATAATTGGAGTACTGAGCAATTTGAATACCGAATGAAATGAATATTGAATAATTTGAATATTGATTTATTTATTTGACAGAGAGAAAGTTTGAAAAAGAATAATTGATGGTGATAAATTCAGACGAATTGCTTCACCATATTAGACGAAATTATTGCTTATATCGATATTTGAAATAATATCGAATTTACCTATTAGGTATGATCTGATTGAAATAAAAAGGATGGAAACGAGAGAATTGGATTATAGTTAACACTATAATTAAATGATATATTTTTACAAAGATGATAGTTCATTATTTGAAAACTCATGATTGAATCTGCATCGCATTTAAGCATGCCTTCTTATAACTTGAAACATTTTAATAATGTTTATATGAATACTGTAAAGTATTGATTTGTTTTGAAATGAAAGTATATGGTAGATATATCTATTTTTATATATGAAGTCTCATACAGAATTTTGCCATAAGCTTTACATGATATTGAAAAGATAAAGATTTAAATGTTTTATGAGACTGTAGGCACCCTAAAAGAATTAAACTCAATAAAGCATAGTGGAAACCGCCTAATTGGAGCTTTGCTCATTAGGCAGAGACGCTTGTCCGACAATAGTCGTGGACAGGTCTCAGTCACCTGATCAGTGGGGCTGAGAGAGATGAGGTCTATGGCCATAGATAGCGCCTAGTTGGTTTCCAGGGGACGATGACATGATTTTCACTGCTAGCTACAGTGATTTAAGTCTTTATTGATAGAGAGATGATAGGGATCTAGCCTAGTCTATAACCGATATGATATGAAGTCTAGAGTATGATTTTATTGATATGAACTCTAGACTTGACATGATTTATACTGTACATGAAACAAGTTTGAAATGAAATATGTTTTGAAACAGTACATGTTTTAAACATGTTTTAAAAGTCCATGAGATATGATTTCGACACTTATATGATTTATATGCGATTTTGTGTCGAACATGGCATGATATGCGGTCTAGAGTATAGCTTGATTTGATATGAACTCTAGACCTGATATGATTTACAGTATATGTTTTAAAAGTACATGATAAATGATTTCGACTCTTATATGATTTATATACAATTTTGTGTCGAATTTAAAATGATATGTGGTCTAGAGTATAGATTGATTTGATATGAACTCTAGACCTGATATGACTTATTGTATAGGGAAAATGTTTTAAAACTGCACATGTTTTAGACATGCTCTGAAAACGAATACATGAATTGAAATTGAATATGTTTCTATTATGCCTTAAAGGCAAATTTGAAATGAATTGAAAATTCACATGTTGAGCATGTTCTACAGTATATATGATATGATTTGAAATGATAGCAGTTTATACAGTAAAATTACATACATTGCATATTAAATCCTGACTTGATAATATGCTTAGTACATGAGAATTCCATGAGGAATGTCATGACTCGACGTCAATGATGTTTCACCTATGCGATGACATGATATTATATGATATATGAAGATTGATATAAAGAGAATTTTGATCTTACTCTATCGTGATCATAAATTCCCAGACGATAAGTGATATGAATTGATGTAATACGGGAATATGATTGTTAAATGTAAAGTGAAATCGACAGGATATCTCAATCAAATATGAAGAATATATGAGGAGTATCATGACTCGGTGGTAACGATATTTCATCTAGATGATGTCGTGATATGATATGAAATATGAATATAGAAATATATGAAGAGAATTATGACTTCGTACCACCGTGATCATGATCCACAATATGGGAATTGATAAAAGATGATAGAATACAAAAGTAGGATTATGAAATGAAAAGTAAATATGAGAATTGATAAGAGATGATAGAATACAGAAGTAGGATTATGAAATGAAAAGTAAATATGAGAATTTATAAGAGATGATAGAATACAGAAGTATTATTATAAAATGAAAAGTGAATATGAGAAGTGATAATGAGATGTTATCGATGAAAAAGGATTATCTGTAATTGCAAACTTGCAGGTTTTAAGCATTGCAGTTTAAGACAGTATAATCCTACTATTGTATTTATATTAGTATCTTACTGAGTCGTGGTTTTGCTCACCTCACTAAATTTCATCTCTTTCAACTATTGAAGTTAACATCTACCATGTGAGCTGCTAAGTGGGCATCGGAGACGGTGTATGGACTTGGTACTAGTCTTTTGAGGTATATGTTCCTTATAAAATACTTGTTTACATGTAAAATTTAAATTGATGCACAGTACATATTCTGTTTAGCAAGTCGGGATGTAACTAAGAACCGTTTTCGTATTAGTTTAATATTTAAATGAAATGACTATAGGTCACCTAGATAGTATAGTAACTACACTAACACCAAATACAAACCTTAAAATGAAAATGAAAAATTTAGTCCATAAATTTGTAGACTAAGAAAAGCATAAGAATCAAGTGAAAGTCGCGGTCTTCGGGTCGTGACAAAAATAATCACAGAGTAGTAATAAAATTTCATAACTGTTCTTTTTCACCGTAGAATACATACACACATGTTTCCATACTTTCTGTCCAAAACTTGAAATTCAAAGTTATTGGAAATCAATTCCAATATTTTCATACTTAATGGAGAAATAAAAATATTTATTTTTCAAAATTAACAATAATTCCACCAACACATTTTTCACCATAAAACACGTGCAGAGACATTTTAGTCTCAAAACCATAGTTATACAGTGATAAAGCCTTTATGGAAATCATTCCACGTGATAAAATTTATTTAATCCATAAAGGAAAATCATAATAAATTAGTGAATATTATACTAAAAATTATTTATAAAATATTCACAATTCACCATTTCACTTCACCAATCACACATTTCCTTATAAAACATGTGGAATGAATTTTTGGTAGTTTAATCTTTACCGAAATTGGTATCATGATTATTTAATAAATACTTTTCGGTAAATTCACCGTTTATGAAGAATAATTAATTTATCACTTTTGAGGCTAGGAAAAATACCAATAATGCACTAAAATATTTAATAATATTTTTGGAAATATCTTTAGTAAATTTTGGCAGCATAACGACTGCCAGAGACCTAGCCTCCCTGCACTTTCAAACACAGTCTCAACAGCCAGAAACCACAATTTCGTAGCATTTCAAGGCAATTCAATATCCAATAAATCTTATAAAATTCATAGCATGAAAACCATGCATTCGGATATCCCTACAAATTCACACACGCATCCCTTACCTGTTCCGGGTCAGCGACCTCCTCACTATGTTGCGCCTGTAGTCCACTTCTCCCGATTTCCATCATCTCCGATCACTGAGTATGATTCTCTATCAATTTCAATAACATACTCAATTTAGAATTTCATATAATTATTTAATAAAATAATAATTATAAAAATTCCATAAATTTTTCCTACCCATTTCTCTTCTTCTTATTCTTCTTTCTTTTTCTTTTTCTTTTTTCCCTTTTCATCTTTTTCTTTTCTTTTCTTTTTCCTTTCTCTTTTTCTTTTTCTCCTTTCCTGGCCTGAACCGGTTCAGACCGGTTTGGCACTCCTCAGCTGGTTCACCTTTGCTTGGCCGGTTCAGCCACCGATGGCCACCATTTCCGGCGGTTTAGCCACTCCACAGCTAGCTGAGGTTGCCACAAAGCCGGATCTGGCCTCCGTTTCTCCCCATTGATGGCAACGGCGCCAGATCTGGGATGGTGGGTTTCAGCCTCTTCTCCTCTCTTTCCTCCCTCCTTTTCCTTTTCTTCCCCACTGCCGGTCACCCTTTCCTCTTCCCCTTACCTCCGCCGATGTCGAGGATGGAGTGGTGGTGCTCGGATCGCCTAGCACCGCCATTTTCCTCTTTCCTTTCCTTTCTCTTTTTTCGCTTCGCTTCCGCTTCGTTTTCTTCTCTTTCCGCCTCGGGTCGTCTCCGGTCGCTTCACCTCTTCCCCCTCTTCTCACCGGCGACGTCTCTCTCTCCCTCCTCTTCCTTCTCTTCTGTCGGCTAGGTCGACTGCCTCAGCTGGGTTCTCCTCTGTTTGTAACAAAGGAGAATGAAACGGGGTCGGGTGTCTCCCGATTCCGTTTCTGTTTCCTTTCTTCTTCTTTTTTTATAAATATATATAAATACACTATATAACTACATTTATATATATATAAATATACTATATTTTCCATATATATAGATATATATTTTGTGTTAATAATTTATAAATATATATATATCTATACACTTCAATGAAAAATAATTCTTATTTTTCATATATATATTTATATATATACATACATATTTAATGATATATAAAATAATATATATCAATATATAATATATATCAATATATATCCTATACATATATTTTATATATGTACATATGCATTTATGTAAAAATATATTTATATAATTTATTTATATAAATATATCGATATACTCATTTTTCATTTTCCTTAATATTTGGATCTCTTATATCCGAATTTGAATTTCTTTCATATGATTTCTCAATCCGTCATTTTTTAAAATACCGTACTTCCAACGATATGTGATAACCGTAAATTTTTCCCTTTAATGGAAATTAGAAATATTGAAAATAAATATTAAAGAAATTAAATAAGAGGAAATAAATAAAATTTTGCGAGAATGGGATATGGGTGAAAATCCCGAGAAGTGAGGAAGTGAAAGAATCGGGAAATTGGTGTAAAGGAAATTAAATTGGGAGTGAAAATAAAAATAATAGAGAAAAAAAAAGAATTAAATTGGATAAATTAAAATCCAAATTAAATAAAGAAAATGATGAAAATAAAGTATATTTATATGATTACAAATTATATAAATGTATTTTATACAAATACATATGTATTTAAAATACTATATAATATATTTTAATATACGTTGGTATATATATAGAAATATAGACTATTTCATAAAATTATATGATACACATGTATATGAACATAATATTTTATGTGTATATATAATCATATAAATACATATAGAAGAAAGGTAAATGTGATTTTATATTAAAGTTTATTTGTATAAATATTGTATTATAATATCTATATAAATTGTATATGTAAAGGCTATTTATTTTAAAATATATAAAATACATATATATATATATATATACACACACACACACACACTAGAGATATGTTTATAATATAAAATATATATAATTTATATTATATTATATTATTTATGAAATAATATATGTATAATATATAGTATATATTATATGCATACAATATATTATATTGTGTATAATATATAGTATACTACATACTAAAAATAGAAAATAAAACAAAAAAAGGGAAACTAAACAAAAAAAAAGGAAAGGAAGGATCGGGCCTTCCAGCAGAGACCGGCGGTAGCAACAGCTGCCACCGCCGGCCGAGTGAGGGAAGAGAGGAGGAACGAGTGGCGTCGCCGGCGAGAGGAGAAGCGAACGACGGCGGCCCGAGGCGGAAGGAGAAGAAAACGACGCGAAGCGAAGGGGGAAAAATCGAAAGGAAAAAGGAGAAGGAAGATCGGTGGTGCCGGCCGATACGGGCACCGCTACCACCACCAACGCCATCGGTAAGGACCACCCAAGGAGAAGGAGGCCACCGACGGTGAAGGAAACGGCGGAGGAAGGAGGAAACAGGGGAGAAAGAGGCCGAAACCCACGGACCCAGATCCGGCGCCGTCGCCGGTGATGGGGTGAAACGGAGGCCAGATCCGGCATCCTCGCAACGTCGGCCAACTGTGGGAGGCGTGAACCGGCGGAAAGGAGGATCGCCGGTGACTGAACCGGCTGAACCGACAGGATGAGGCACAAACCGGTCTGAACCGGTCTGACCGGGAAAGGAAGAAGAAAAAAGAAAAGAAAAAGAAAAGAAAAAGGAAAAAGAAAAAGAAAAAGAAAAGAAAGAAAGAAAAGAAAAAGAGGAAAAAGGAAGAAAAAGGAAGAAAAAGAGGAAAAAGGAAAATTTCGGGAATTTGGAAAATTCCCGGAAATTCGACAACCCGGGATTTTTACAAATTCGGTAAGAAATTTCCCGAGAATTTAATTTCAGAAAAAATTAAATAAATTATGAAAAATTCTAAAAAATTAGAATTTTAATTCCAGAAATTATTTTCAGCAATCGGGATAAGGAATCGGGAGAAATGGAGTGCGGGCGCGATCGATAAGCGGAATTCGCCGACCCGGAAAAAGGTAAGGGATGCATGTGCAGCACTGTAAGGATACTCAGTCTGCATATTTTAATTTGAAATATTTTATGCAAATATTTTATGAAAATTTTTATGATGATGCATGATTTGCTGAAAATAATTTGGGAAGAAGTACTGGCTGGAATTTAAAAACTGTGTTTTCCGTGCAGGAGGTTAGTGAATCGGCAGCCGTTATGCTGCCGAAAATTTTAGAAAAAACTTTATAAAATCATATTAAATGATTTTATTTCCGAAAGTCGATATTAAATCACGAAACATGAGGAAATTACTAAATTTCACAAAACATGAATATAATGAGATGGAATTTTTAAAATATTGATGTATTCGAGAATGGTGATAATGAAACCACCGAAAATTCTCGGAATAAATAAATTACACGTATTACGAGATGAAAGAGGAAGTAAAATACAGTGAATAGGTTTTATGAATATTTTTATAAATATTCACTAAAAGATTTTTAACCCTTATGGATTTAAATTATGGAATTATATATTTATATAAATTCCATAAAGGTTTATTTTATGATCAAAAATACGGTTTTGATACTCGCCAGCATCCTATCATGCTGATACATGATATGTGACAAAATTAGTCCCGGTCGACACTTGATCAGTGATCCACTGAGGACAATATAGATTATGGTCATAGATTTGACCGGTTTATTCCGTTATTCTCCAGGGTTTATAGTATGATAAGATTGATGTCTATCTTAGACTCCATAAATGATAGGTGACATGTTAAAAAGGAAAGTGTTTTACATGATATGGAATATGTCAAACGGAAAATGTGATATATGAATTGTGTGATGTGTTATGGTTTCCGTATGATTACTGAATATGTTATCGTACTATTATGTTTCGTATAAGCATATGTGATTTGAGTACAATATATACATATCGCTCCCGATGTTGAGTCAATGGACCCTAATTAGCACCTAGTTATATTTGTCGAAAGCTAGGAAAACAAAAGGCCAAACCGAGCAAAGACTCGATGGTTGTACTGTGGGAGCCACCTCTAGAATCCTTCGGGAACTAAGTGCTACACGAGCTTTGATGTGCTAAAGGCCTAACCGAGCAAAGACTCGATGACTTTACCGTGTGAGCCACCTCTAGAATCCTTTGGGAACTAAGTGCTGCACGTGTTCTGATGTATTAGTAAAGGCCAAACCGAGCAGAGACTCGATGACTTTACCGTGTGAGCCACCTCTAGAATCCTTTGGGAACTAAGTGTTGCACGTGTTCTGATGTATTAGTAAAGGCCAAACCGAGCAAAGACTCGATGACTTTACCGTGTGAGCCACCTCTAGAATCCTTTGGGAACTAAGTGCTGCACGTGTTCTGAGGTGTTAGTAAAGGTCTAAGTTCTGATGGGGATGCGACAAATGTCGAAGGATGAAATAGATCTTGTGCACATGACATACGATGTGTGTGATATAATGGATTTTGTTTATATATGCCACTCAAACATGTGCTACTTGAATGTTCGTCTCGTTCACACTTAATCATACTGATAAAAAGAATGATGCCTTGTGAACTTAAGAATGGAATAGATTTTAATAGCTTATTTTGCTTTTTAAAGGACGGTACTAATTAAGAGAGTACATTAGAACATGAAATGAATTTTAAAGAAATAAAATGATGATTTAACTAACATTCTTTTCAAGGAATATACGAATATTAATTATTTTATAGATATGCTTTATTTCGTAGAAGCATTAATTTGAAAAGAATATGAAAAAGGTTATGAAAGATTGAAAAGGAAAAAGGATTTATTAATTCAAAACAAAATGAAAATTTCTCTCTACAGTTGCTTCTAGGTTCCGTAACAAGTATGGTATTCTAAAATACCTACCTTACTCCATTCGGATCCCTAGCCGACTGTAGTATCCTTCCTACATGCGAGCTTAGAGCCCATAGGAAAAAAATGAAAAAGATTTTTCAGCATATAGGGAGCTGAGTATCAAGTGAGGCATATAATTCTCTTACTGAGCCGTGGTTTTGCTCACCCCTTAATTTTCAACATTTCAGGTTTTGATGAATGTGAGTTCAGTGGATTGTGGATCCTGGCTGTACACGAAGGACAATGTGTCAGACCGACTGATTATTTGAGGTATGATCATTTATTCTCTGTATTTAAAAACGTCAACAGTACTACTTATCCGATTAATTACGATAGGGGATGTGTATAATATAAACAATACTATTTAAATTTTTTACAGTCAGTACAAGTGAAGTATCGCAGACAGCCCAACCGGTTAAGTTGTGTACAATAGGGTAAGAAATGTGGTCACGGGTCGTGACAGATTTAGTGGTATCAGAGCAATGGTTGACCTGATGTCTATGGATACTTTTGGAAGGAAAAGAATTAAACATCCCCGGTAGTACTGTGTCGTCTGAATACATAGAGAAAATAAATGATCGTAAATAGAGTAAAATGATTTAAAGGGAGTGAGAAAGTATAAACTGAGAATGTTAAAGAAGAAAATAGGCTCAGAAATTACCGAATTATTGGTGATTCTTTTAGTCTAAATGAAGGCCTGTTCGATAAGGAACAGAAATGGACTCGGTGAGGGCCCCACCAATACCTTTCTGTCCGAATCGAACTGAGACCTGAAAGTGATGGTATAAAGTAGGGGAATGAAATATCATCATTAAATAGACTTTAAGATCACCGATTGAGGGTAATTTGAAGAGAGAGAAAATTTTTAGCTAAAAATGACCAAAATACCCCTACCCCCAAAATTTTACCGGGAGTCAAAATAGATCACCAGAAGTTGGAATTGATCGATTTGACAGAGAAATTAATGTTATAAAGTTGAATTACAAGTAAATTAATCCCATTGTGAATTTTAGTGAACTTCTCTGTCGAAAATCGAATGAGATCTAAATTACTGTATAAGTATCAGAAAGGATACTATCAACACATAGATGATCAGTTCATTGATTTGAATGTATATTGAGGAGATAGAAATAAATGTCGAAATGACGAAAATGCCCCTATATTGGGTGATGTTCGGAATAGTGTTAAAACCGAGCTGAATTGGAATCCATTGATAGTAATGGAATTATTAATGGCATAGAAGATGTCATATGAATCTAACGATCCCTGTTACTGATTCCACTAACACTTAGATTATGGACGCGAAAGAAAAACCCCGAGTGGACTGTGGGCCATAAGGGATAACAATACGGTTGAGTGAGGCGGCCAGGGCCCCCCCACGAGTGGACTTTGGGCCATAGTGGTAAATCCTGGGCTTTACAATAAAACAATCCGTGAGGGACTAAGTGCCACGTCTGTGTGACGGGGGCCACCTCTAGAACCTATAGCGGACAGTACGTATGAGTAAGATACTGGGGTGGTAAATCCCTGGTTAACGGAGATCCAGGCACTCCCGGTCCTTACAATAAAACGTGTACAGGCGGACGGCGGACGGGCCGGGGCCTTATATGATGCGATCCAAAGAGTGTAGTGGAATGTCATCAGATGATTGACCCGGTTATTGGCTGTAAGGGTCGAAAAAAAAATTAAGAGTGTGCTGAACGGGATCGTTGAATACTATGAAAAATGAAATGATTTTAAGAACAATTGCATTGTGTTTTATGAACTACAAATGATTTGCAAGAGACTTTAGAAATTTGATATCATTATGCTATCGAATTTTTGTAAGAATATTGATTTTTGCGATTTCAGCTAAAAAGGTAAGAAACTTCTTAAGGATAGAACTTTCTTAAGGAATTCAGTCTTGAAAATATTAAGTTGCCTGATTTTAGCATAATCATGAATATTTAAATTAAATTTTATCTTATGGAAATTACCAAACTTTAGTGTTTTAGAAATATTTATAAAAAAAAAAAGAAGTTGCGAAATTTCAGATTTATGAAATTCCTTGCATTTTAATTGGTTTCGGAACCTTTATGAGTTTTGAAAATGCTCTTTCGAACTAAGACTTATGAAACTCTGCATTAGCACGAATTATCTAAAGAATTCAGTTTTTATTGAAAGCTTATTAAATTTCATGATTTTAAAGTCTTGTGATTTTTCCGTCTTAAATTTGGTTTTACGAATTTATTATAAAACATGGCGCTAAAAATCTAATTTTTCTTTATATAAATGCATTGGAAATTACTAAGTTTTAAATATTTGGAAAATAATTATGATTTTCTACGATGATCTGCTTTATGAACTTTTATCAATATCTGTATGATTTGACTTACGGATTTGAACTCCAAACTATGAAACTTTTGTTTTGAGACATTGGCTAACCATCATCCAGCAGTGTCTAGCTGCAGCGTGACCTTCGGGGCCTGCAGTATCTGGCTGTAGTGTGACCTTCGGGGCCTACAGTATTTGTATTTGATATGAATTTTGTGCACTATGTTGCTGTGTGATTTGATCCAGTCCGCAACGGCCGCAGATGACACCTGATCAGTGTTCACTGTAGACCACTTGGACTATGGCCACACGCCTATCTGTTATTATCCTTATAGGATATCCTTGCTGCTTGATATATACCGAGTTACTGCTATGTCTCCACTTTCTATTATTTCTGATTTTTGAATTATCTGATTTTTGAACTCTGAAATATGTGCTACAGAATGAAGTACTGTGTGGAATACTGTAAGTTAGAGAATAATTATAAGAATAGTGAAATGATGGGACACAATGATGAAGGTCCAAAATGATAAGAGAAGTGTGGTTAAAGAAACTATCGGATGAGAATCCCGATAAATTTCAGAGTAACATAAATTGAGAAATCAGGTTAATGTTGACTCGATCGTGGATATGAATTTATTCTTAAGCTTGTATCGAAGAATATAGAAGAAATCCGACAAGCTTAAGAAAATAATTTTTGGAAAATATTATGGATGATGAAATTCACAAGTATCGATGTAATGAGGATGAATTAAATGATGTATTAAAATTTTTTTTATACACTAAAGTTCTTATGAAGAACAAATAAATATCATATGGAAGTGATGCCTTAAATATGATTTAATCGGAGATGTATAAGGAGCTTATAAGAGCAATCTTTGCAAAAGGCATCATCAGATGAAAAGTTGAAGAACGATGGTCACAAGATGATAAGAAATGTATGATTAAAGAAAATATCAGATTTGATTTCCGATAAAACTTCCAGAGTTATATAAATTAGAGGAATCGAGATAACATTGACTCGATTTTGAATATGATGTTAAATTCTAAGTTCATATCGGAGGATGTAGAAAGAATCCGAAAAGCTTAAGAGAATAACTCTGGAAAATGTGTGAATAATGAAATTCACGTGTAGAGGTCTGGATGACGAAAATACAAATAATGAAAAATTGAGAATAATGGTGTTATCTGTATAAGTGTAAATGAGAGAAATACAAATAATATTGAGATGTAGATGAATTAAAAAGGATGTATTGATTCCCTATCATTAATAAAGTTCTTGTGAAGAACAAGTATTCATCTACATGAAAATAGATGCTTTATGGATCTGATTAGGGATGTGTGAGGAGTTAATAAGACTAGCCTCAGTATAAAGAGTCCTTAGATAAAAGATTGAAGATTGGTGTCCATAAGATGATGATTTGAACTCGGAGTGAATTTTACGAGTTTCGATTGAAGTTACAAGGGTAATGAGTTGCCTTGTAAAGTAGATAAGCCTAAAGAATGAGGCATCCTTACATGAGTAAATTGATGAAATACCGATAGAGTCTAAAGTATAAATGGAACATGAGCAGCATTGTGATATGATCCTTAAACTCTTAAAGACTGTGGAATTGTGCTAAGATTTGCAACTAAAGATTTGGCTAGACAGTACCTCCTCTTGAGATATAAGATCTCGAGACGACAGGATGACAGTGAACCTGTCTATGATATAAAGATATGATTGAGATACGAAAGTAATGAGTCTAGCTAAATACTATTGTCAGCCTATAAAAGAGTGATGAGACTAGCTGCTTATAGATGAGATCTAATTAAAGAAATTAAAGTCGGCAGATGGCAAGTGTAAAGAAAAAGATGGTATGCAAGATTTTAAAAGATCTTAGCAGTATAGTACCATGCCAATTAAATATATATATGTATATATATATATATATGAAAGATAAATAGTGGAAATATGAAAACGAAAATGAAAGTGGAATAAGGAAATAAATTGCATGATGAGAAGGGAACATCAATATGAAACAGTCCCCGAAGTTAAGACTGGAATTGAATTGTGTTGGTTATCACATAACTACGGCAAGATGTAAAATCAAAGCCAGAATTAATGAGTGAAAGTAATGATACTCCAAGGAGTAAGATAATTGATATGTTTACTGCCAGTAAAATGTTTGTACATATAACCACCTCGAAATGATAGAGATGGTGGAATTGTATAGATAATGTGGTGCTTAAATGGATAATTCGAGGATTCAATCACAGAATCTAAATTATGAAAAGAGATCTAAAGACCATACTACATGAAGAGAATATGATAGTCTCATGAATTATGATCGTAAGAGATGAACTATAGTAAAGTCGGCAAATGAGATGCAGCCTTGATGGAATAGGTGTGAAAATGAATATTGTGGACAATAAAGAGTCCAAAAGAGAAACAATGATATGGAAGTGATTAAAGACTGATGATCTAAATAGAATCACTTCCCATTATCAGACTTCTAGATTCTCTAGTGCTTTAGTCGAAGTATAAGTGTTAAACGATGTGAATGTGTATGTACAATTCCAGTGAGCCTTACATGTGATAGGAGTCTCTGAGTTGCCATATGCTAATGAGAGATAGCAAAAGGCTTTGAGATCCCAAGTGTATTGATAGCACCGCCCCATACTGATATATATATTTATATATATGAGCGTGAGATGTAAACGCTCCATGTTATTGAGAGAGCGTGTGCATGAGATGCGAAAGTTACTGGGACACTTACATATAATTGATCGATATGAGTACATGATAGTACCAAATGATGTCGACTAAGCACTAAGTGAGAAGAATGGATGTTGAACAGCATAAATCAGCTGTAATGTTAAAATTATTACGTATGGCTCTTATATGAAAAGAGTAAAGTGAATAACTCTGGATTTGCGCAAATGAAATTACATGAGCATAGACATATATGATGAAAGACAGCATGTAGTGGTCTAAAGTACTATTGATATTGAGAGTGTACTGGCAGTATTATTTGGAGGATGAGCTAGAGGTCAGAAGTCGTAAGTGTATGACATGTACCACCTTTGGACTTAAGTTAAATTTGGAGGACCGAATTTCTTAAGGTGGGGAGGATGTGATAACCGTAAATTTTTCCCTTTATTGGAAATTAGAAATATTGAAAATAAATATTAAAGAAATTAAATAAGAGGAAATAAATAAAATTTTGCGAGAATGGGATATGGGTGAAAATCCCGAGAAGTGAGGAAGTGAAAGAATCGGGAAATTGGTGTAAAGGAAATTAAATTGGGAGAGAAAATAAAAATAATAGAGAAAAAAAAGAATTAAATTGGATAAATTAAATCCAAATTAAATAAAGAAAATGATGAAAATAAAGTATATTTATATGATTACAAATTATATAAATGTATTTTATACAAATACATATGTATTTAAAATACTATATAATATATTTTAATATACGTTGGTATATATATAGAAATATAGACTATTTCATAAAATTATATGATACACATGTATATGAACATAATATTTTATGTGTATATATAATCATATAAATACATATAGAAGAAAGGTAAATGTGATTTTATATTAAAGTTTATTTGTATAAATATTGTATTATAATATCTATATAAATTGTATATGTAAAGGCTATTTATTTTAAAATATATAAAATACATACATATATATATACACACACACTAGAGATATGTTTATAATATAAAATATATATAATTTATTATAATATATATTATATTATATTATGTATGAAATAATATATGTATAATATATAGTATATATTATATGCATACAATTTTATATTGTGTATAATATATAGTATACTACATACTAAAAATAGAAAATAAAACAAAAAAAGGAAACTAAACAAAAAAAAAGGAAAGGAAGGATCGGGCCTTCCAGCAGAGACCGGCGGTAGCAACAGCTGCCACCGCCGGCCGAGTGAGGGAAGAGAGGAGGAACGAGTGGCGTCGCCAGCGAGAGGAGAAGCGAACAACGGCGGCCCGAGGCGGAAGGAGAAGAAAACGACGCGAAGCGAAGTGGGAAAAATCGAAAGGAAAAAGGAGAAGGAAGATCGGTGGTGCCGGCCGATCCGGGCACCGCTACCGCCACCAACGCCATCGGCAAGGACCACCCAAGGAGAAGGAGGCCACCGACGGTGAAGGAAACGGCGGAGGAAGGAGGAAACAGGGGAGAAAGAGGCCGAAACCCACGGACCCAGATCCGGCGCCGTCGCCGGTGATGGGGTGAAACGGAGGCCAGATCCGGCATCCTCGCAACGTCGGCCAACTGTGGGAGGCGTGAACCGGCGGAAAGGAGGACCGCCGGTGACGAACCGGCTGAACCGACGGGATGAGGCACAAACCGGTCTGAACCGGTCTGACCGGGAAAGGAAGAAGAAAAAAGAAAAGAAAAAGAAAAGAAAAAGGAAAAAAAAAGAAAAAGAAAAGAAAGAAAGAAAAGAAAAAGAGGAAAAAGGAAGAAAAAGGAAGAAAAGAGGAAAAAGGAAAATTTCGGAATTTGGAAAATTCCGGAAATTCGACAACCCGGGATTTTTACAAATTCGGTAAGAAATTTCCCGAGAATTTAATTTCAGAAAAAATTAAATAAATTATGAAAAATTCTAAAAAATTAGAATTTTAATTCCAGAAATTATTTTCAGCAATCGGGATAAGGAATCGGGAGAAATGGAGTGCGGACGCGATCGATAAGCGGAATTCGCCGACCCGGAAAAAGGTAAGGGATGCATGTGCAGCACTGTAAGGATACTCAGTCTGCATATTTTAATTTGAAATATTTTATGCAAATATTTTATGAAAATTTTTATGATGATGCATGATTTGCTGAAAATAATTTGGGAAGAAGTACTGGCTGGAATTTAAAAACTGTGTTTTCCGTGCAGGAGGTTAGTGAATCGGCAGCCGTTATGCTGCCGAAAATTTTAGAAAAAACTTTATAAAATCATATTAAATGATTTTATTTCCGAAAGTCGATATTAAATCACGAAACATGAGGAAATTACTAAATTTCACAAAACATGAATATAATGAGATGGAATTTTTAAAATATTGATGTATTCGAGAATGGTGATAATGAAACCACCGAAAATTCTCGGAATAAATAAATACACGTATTACGAGATGAAAGAGGAAGTAAAATACAGTGAATAGGTTTTATGAATATTTTTATAAATATTCACTAAAAGATTTTAACCCTTATGGATTTAAATTATGGAATTATATATTTATATAAATTCCATAAAGGTTTATTTTATGATCAAAAATACGGTTTTGATACTCGCCAGCATCCTATCATGCTGATACATGATATGTGACAAAATTAGTCCCGGTCGACACTTGATCAGTGATCCACTGAGGACAATATAGATTATGGTCATAGATTTGACCGGTTTATTCCGTTATTCTCCAGGGTTTATAGTATGATAAGATTGATGTCTATCTTAGACTCCATAAATGATAGGTGACATGTTAAAAAGGAAAGTGTTTTACATGATATGGAATATGTCAAACGGAAAATGTGATATATGAATTGTGTGATGTGTTATGGTTTCCGTATGATTACTGAATATGTTATCGTACTATTATGTTTCGTATAAGCATATGTGATTTGAGTACAATATATACATATCGCTCCCGATGTTGAGTCAATGGACCCTAATTAGCACCTAGTTATATTTGTCGAAAGCTAGGAAAACAAAAGGCCAAACCGAGCAAAGACTCGATGGTTGTACTGTGGGAGCCACCTCTAGAATCCTTCGGGAACTAAGTGCTACACGAGCTTTGATGTGCTAAAGGCCTAACCGAGCAAAGACTCGATGACTTTACCGTGTGAGCCACCTCTAGAATCCTTTGGGAACTAAGTGCTGCACGTGTTCTGATGTATTAGTAAAGGCCAAACCGAGCAGAGACTCGATGACTTTACCGTGTGAGCCACCTCTAGAATCCTTTGGGAACTAAGTGTGCACGTGTTCTGATGTATTAGTAAAGGCCAAACCGAGCAAAGACTCGATGACTTTACCGTGTGAGCCACCTCTAGAATCCTTTGGGAACTAAGTGCTGCACGTGTTCTGAGGTGTTAGTAAAGGTCTAAGTTCTGATGGGGATGCGACAAATGTCGAAGGATGAAATAGATCTTGTGCACATGACATACGATGTGTGTGATATAATGGATTTTGTTTATATATGCCACTCAAACATGTGCTACTTGAATGTTCGTCTCGTTCACACTTAATCATACTGATAAAAAGAATGATGCCTTGTGAACTTAAGAATGGAATAGATTTTAATAGCTTATTTTGCTTTTTAAAGGACGGTACTAATTAAGAGAGTACATTAGAACATGAAATGAATTTTAAAGAAATAAAATGATGATTTAACTAACATTCTTTTCAAGGAATATACGAATATTAATTATTTTATAGATATGCTTTATTTCGTAGAAGCATTAATTTGAAAAGAATATGAAAAAGGTTATGAAAGATTGAAAAGGAAAAAGGATTTATTAATTCAAAACAAAATGAAAATTTCTCTCTACAGTTGCTTCTAGGTTCCGTAACAAGTATGGTATTCTAAAATACCTACCTTACTCCATTCGGATCCCTAGCCGACTGTAGTATCCTTCCTACATGCGAGCTTAGAGCCCATAGGAAAAAAATGAAAAAGATTTTTCAGCATATAGGGAGCTGAGTATCAAGTGAGGCATATAATTCTCTTACTGAGCCGTGGTTTTGCTCACCCCTTAATTTTCAACATTTCAGGTTTTGATGAATGTGAGTTCAGTGGATTGTGGATCCTGGCTGTACACGAAGGACAATGTGTCAGACCGACTGATTATTTGAGGTATGATCATTTATTCTCTGTATTTAAAAACGTCAACAGTACTACTTATCCGATTAATTACGATAGGGGATGTGTATAATATAAACAATACTATTTAAATTTTTTACAGTCAGTACAAGTGAAGTATCGCAGACAGCCCAACCGGTTAAGTTGTGTACAATAGGGTAAGAAATGTGGTCACGGGTCGTGACACGATATCCCATCCTCATAAATAAATTCATTTATTTGCTTTAACTTATTTATTTACATTAAAATTAACTTTCTGGATAATTAATATTAAATTTAAAAAATCCGCGGTTATCACAATATATATTTAACACTAATATAATATAAATTCTTAAATCTAATTCTCTCATCTGCATATATACAAATATATATTTTTATATATATTTTCTTCCTTTTATTTCTTTTCTTTTCCTTTTCTTTCTTACCTTGTTTTCAAGTAAGCATTAGGTAGCTCAACGACCACCCAAAAATGCCACTCACGGCTTGCCTTTCACATATGGTGTATGGTTCTTCTTTTGCCTCCTTCCTTCTCTATTTCAACGCCAATCTAGGCACCTAAAATACCCTCATATCCTCTGCTCAACAGCCTTTAACAGCCCCCTTAATGTAACAGTCCAGTAACACAGTAATACACTTATTATTACACAATTTTGATGGTTGGGCTGTCTGCGATACTTTACTTTTCTTTTACATTTAAACAATTTCATATGAAATTATAATATCATTTACATCCCTCATCTTAATTCACAAGAAAGTAGTACTGTAGATAAGTCTAAATACAGAAAATAAATGATTGTACCTTATATGTTAATCGAGCTGTCACATTGTCCTCTAAATGTGCAGTTGAGATGCTCGGGTGACGGATCTCACAGCCAACGAAAATCTGAAATGTTAAAAAGAGGGGAGTGAGCAAACCATGGCTCAGTAAAGGAGTTATATGTAACTCTTGATATCCAGCAATCTATATGCTGTAAAAACATGTATTTCCTAATGGTGTACTAAGCACAGTAAGAAACGATACTATAGTCGACCGAGAAATCCAAATGGAGTATGGAAGGTATTTTGAAATACCTGTCTTGTTCTGGAAATCCAGAGCGACTATAAGGAGTAATAAGTAAATTGTTTTTATTTAAAAACAATTTAATTCTCAATTCTCATAATTATAAAAATGGTATAAACCATTTTATTACATCACTTTAGTACACCATTTTCAAAACACATAATAGTACAGTAATTAAACAGTTCAGTGAACAGTAAATGTAAAACTGTAGAAACAGTGACAGTTCTTTCATTACAGTAGCTTATAGGTATCCAAATCTCGGGATAAATATTTCAGTAATTATTTCTATTTAAGAAATAATTTCCAAGTATTCTTTCTCGATAAACAGTAATTTCCTTTCAGTTCAGTAATCAGTAATTTAGTACTTTTCATTTCTGTAAACAGTAATCGGTAGCTTTCAGTTCAGTAAATAGTAATCGGTAGCTTTCAGTATAATATGGTTTAGTAAAACAGTGTTTCTCAGTACAGTACAGTTCAGTAAAACAGTATTTTTGGCACGATTTAGCTCAGTAAACAGTATGCAGTACAGTTCAGTAAACAATAATTCACAGTATAGTATAGTAAACAGGATTCAGTAAATCCCCTCAGTAAACAGTAATTAATAAGTGGGGACTAGGCATCACCCTACAATTAAATCATGTTATCATCGTCTACTAAGGGACATAGTAATCATCCCCAAAGGGACACAGTAATAGTATACAATAACATCTATGGCCATGATCTATAAGCTGTTCTCGGTGCACACTTGCCAGGTGACATCCGGGACGCTGATGACTGGTGGCTCAATCAGTCACTTGACAGTAACAGTATGATGCATGAAACTCGGGACCTCAGTCTCAAAACAGTATAAAAACCATCTGTCACAGCCCGTGACCCTATTTTTCATCTTTTTCTATACATCTTATTTAGTTGGACTGTCTGCAATACTTTACTTTTCTTTTACATATAAATAATTTCATATAAAATTATACTATGAATTACATCCCCTATCTTAATTCATAAGGAAGTAGTACTGTAGCTAAGTCTAAATACAAAAAATAAATGATCATACCTTATTAAATAAATTAAGCTGTCGCATCATCCCCAAATGCACAGCTGAAGTCCTTTAGATGTCAAACTCTTAGTCCTCGAAAACCTGAAATGTTAAAATTAAGGGGTGAGCAAACCACGGCTCAATAAGGGAATTATATGCCTCACTTGATATTCAGCTATCTATATGCTGAAAAACTTTTTCATTTTTCCTATTGGGCTCTAGGCACATATGTAGGAAGGATACTATAGTCGGCTAGGGATCTGGATGGAGTAAGGCAGGTATTTTGAAATACCTGTCTTGTCCCGGAACCTAGAAGCAACTGTAGAGAGTAATAAATTTCATTTTGTTTGAAATTTAAATCCTTTTCCTTTTTATTCCATATCATTTTCATATTCTTTTCAAAATAATGCTTTTATAAAATAAAGCATTTAAATAAAGTAACTGATATTCATATATTCTTTGAAAAGAATTTTAGTTAAATCATCATCATTCTCATAAAACTCGTTTTATGTTTTACTGTACAATCATAATTAGTACAGTACTTTAAATAGCAAAATAAGCTATTAAATCTTTTTCGTATAACATATACATCATTTAAATCTAACATTCAATTTAAGAAATTAAAATAAGAATATTAGATTTGTTTCCTCCTCTTTCCTTTTTGAAAACATATCACATGTTCATGTCACATATAGTCTAATATTCAATTTAAAATCATAGTAAGAATATTAGACTTATAAACTCTTTTGAAAAATCATCATGCAGTACTATCATCAGTATCGTAATAAGCATTATATAAAATGCTATAAATCATTTTCATTTAACTTGTCACATATCATGTAAAACATTTACATTTCACGTATTACATTTCACGTATCATATAAAACATTTTCATATACGGAGACAGAGGCACGCCCAGCCCATCCACTGGGTCGTTACTCATATCATGCTATAGACCCCGAAGGGTATAAAATAATCATGTCAGATCTATGGCCATAGTCTATAATTGTCCTCGATGGATCACTGATCAGGTGTCGACCGGGGCTACATATCACATATCACATATCAGCATGATAAGGTTGCCAACTAGTCTCAAAACCGTATTTTTCATCATAAAATAAACCGTTATAGAATTTATAAAGATATAGAATTTCATAATTTAAAACCACAAAGGTTATAAAACCATTTAGTGAATATTTAAGAAATATATATAAAAATATTCACTTTATTTCTCTTCATTTTTCATCACGTATTACGTGTAATTTACATATCAAGAGAATTTTCGATGATTTCATTATCACCATTCTTGAAAAGAAATTTATTTTAAAATCACTTTCATTTTATTCATGTTTTTATGAAAATATTCATTTTCTCGATTTTCGTGGTTGAAAATCGTTTCTTGTGACATAAAATCATTTATTATGATTTTCGATAATTTTCTAATATTTTTCGGCAGTATAACGACTGCCGATTGGCTAGCCTCCTGCACGGAAAATACAGTTTATATTTTCAACCAGTACGTCATCACAAATTTTCAGTCGATGAATCATCACAACATTTCCATAAAATAATTTATAATTTAAAAACATGCAGACTGAATATCCTTACAGTGCTGCACATGCATCCCTTACCTATCTCGGGTTGGCGACTTCCTCGTTATCGGTCGCGCCCGTGTTCATCTTTTTCGATTCCATCATCTCGTTCGTCGAGAATAATTTTTTGGAATTCAAATTCTAAAAATTAGAATTTTTCCATAATTTATTTAAATTAATTACTCGAAAATTATTTCCGAAATCCTTACCGAATGTTCAGGATTTTTCGGATTTCCGAATACCGGGAAATTTTCGAATTCTCGAAAATTCTCCCTTTTTCTCTCTCTTTCTTCTTTTCCTCTTTTCTTTTCTTTTTCTTTTTCTTTCTCTTTCTCTTTTTCTTTTTCTTTTTCTTTTTCTTTTTCTTTTTCTTTTTCTTTTTCTTTTTCGGTCAGATTGGTCGTCCTCCCTTACCGCCGGTTTTCCTCCGGTGGCCGGTTCTCCGACGGTTCGACGGCTCCACAACTGGCTGACGTCACGGCAAAGCTGGATCTGGCCTCCGTTCGTCCCGGATCAGCGGCATAGCGGCGGATCTAGTCGGTTTAGGTTCGGGCTTTTCTCCCTCTTCGCCGTTCCTCCTCCGTCGTTCTCCGCCTCACCGGTGGCCTCCTTCTTCTTCCCTTCACCTTCGCCGAACTAGAAGTTGGGGTGGCGGTGCTTGGATCGGGCCGGCGCCGCCGATTTCCCTCTTTCCTTTCCTTTTTCTTTTCCTCTTGGCTTCCGCCGATTCTTCTCTCCTTTCCTCTTTCCTTCCGTCGCCGGTCAGCTTCCCCTCTTTCTTTCCTCGCCGGCGACAGCCTTGCCTCTCTCTCCTTCTCTTTCTTTTCCGGTGGCTGCCGACAGAGTCGGCTCTCCTCTGTTTCCTGAGACAGAAAAATAATGGGGGTCCGGTTATATCCCGACCCCGTTTCTGTTTCTCTTTTTTTTTATAATTAAATATATATAATTATATATTTAAAATATGTATTTAAATACATATGTTATACCTAAAATACATATATATGTATACACACACACACACACACATATATATATATATATTTTACAATTTAACAAAACATAATATTCATATTTATATGTTTAAATACATAAACTTATACATATGTACTTATTTAATCATATAAATAATATATATTTCAATATATATATATATACACTATTTATCCTTATACAAAATATATACATATATTTCATATATGCATATACGTATTTATATCTAAATATATTTACATAATATACTTATATATAAATATATAATTGTACATATGTATTTATGTAAAAATATATTTATTTAATATAATTATATAAATATCTCAATATATTCATTTTCATTTTTTATTTAATTTGGATTTCTTACTATCCAAATTTATTTTCCCCCATTTATAATTTCTCCATTCTATTCCTTCATCAGCCTTTTTAAAATAAATCAATATTCCAATTCTTGTGAATAATTTATTTATTTACGTTTCTCTATTTGCTTTAATATTAAATTTACAAATATTTAATATTAATTTTTGAAAATTAGCTGTTATCACATTCTCCCTACCTTAAGAAATCGGTCCTCCGAATTTTACTTAAATTAAAGGTGGTTACCGTTCCGTATACTCATTGTTCTTAACCTCTTGATCATCTTTTAATTAATACTGCCAGTATACCATCAACATCAAAATCTCTTTTGATACCATTGCATATCATCTTTCATCATATACTTATACTTCCGTAAATTTCTTATCTATTGGTAGTTATCCATTTCCACTCCTTTTCATATCTCATATGATTCATACTGTTCATCATCTGTTTCTTCAATTAGTGCCAAGTCGATGTAGTTTGGTAACTATCATTTACCGATTTAAATCAATAGTATGTAATTGTCTCAGTAGCTTTCACATCTCGTGCATCCGCTCACTTAACATATCTTCGAGCGTTTTTATACTACGCTCAGATATTTACATCAGTACGGAGCGATGCTGTCTATAAATTTGGAATCTCAAAGCCTTTTGCTATTTCTCATAACATATAGCTACTTAAAGATTCCTATCACATATAGGGTTCACTGGAACTTCGCATACATTTTGATCCTTTTATAGTCATATTTCAACTATGGCACTAAAGAATCTAAGAGTTTGATAATGGAGAAGTGGTTTCATTAGACTATCAGTCTATAATCACTTCCATATTATCATATATCTTTTAGATTCTTCATTATTATCCCCAATACTCTTTTTATATTTATTTCATCAAATGCTGCAGCTCATTTGCAGACTTTACTATTTACCATCTTTTACCATAATTGAATCAAGAGACAATCATTTTCTCTCCATATCGTCTTTTCATGTAGCATTCTTATTACCTCTTTTATTCTTGTGGTATATTCATTATCACTTTAATTTTAGAATATTCTTGAAATTATACTCTTTTGATAATTTAAATTCCATAATGGCATAATCAAATTATAATTTAATCTTCTGATTATTTGACTTCATCATTGAATCTATAATTATCAATTTAATCATCTCATTACCCATATAAATCCACTATTTCCATCATTTCAAGGTGGTATATATATATCCTTTTTCCATTTATATGTCTGGCAGTAAATGTAAATCATTTCTTTACTCCTTTGAGTATAATTACTTTTCCTCTATCGAGTTTGGCTCGATCTTACATATAGCCATAATCATGTGATAACCAAAAAAATCACTTTTAGTTTTAATTTGGGAACTGCTTCATATTCATGTTCCCTACTCATCCTGAAAATTTATCTTCTTATTACGTTTTCATCTTTTTACTCTCATCATTTCAGTCGGTTTTCTTAAGTGGAATGGTACTCCACTGTTAAAATCTCTTAACATTTTGCATACCATCTTTACATTTATTCATCCACTGACTTAAACTTATTTAATTTTAAGTCACATCTGTAGAGCAGCTAACCCAATAACTCTTCCATAGACTGGCAATAGTATATAGCTAGACTCAATACATTCGTATCTCAATCATTAACTCTTCATCATAGACAGATCTACATCGCTCTGTCATTCAAGATCATATATCTTAGAAAAAGGTACTGTCTAGCCATATCTCCTATTTGCCAATCTTAACATATAATTCACAGTCTTTGAGAGTTCGTAGGGTTATACTACTATGCTGCTCATTTTCCATTTGTGCCTTAGATTATATCAGTATCTCATCATATTATTCATGTATGGTTGCCTCATTCAATAGGCTTATATATCTCACAAGGTATTTCATTAACCTTGTAAACCTCAATAGGAACTCGTACAAATTATATCGAGTTCTAATATTATCATTTTATGACCATCAATTTCTAACTTTTCATCTGATGACGCCTTGTACAGAGATTAGTCTGATGAACTCCTTATACATCTCTGATTAAATCAAATAAAGCGTCAATTCCATACAGATGAATATTCGTTCTTAATAAGAACTCTATTTCATAATAGAAATTTAATACACCATTTAATTCATCCTCAATCACATCATCTGCATTTCCATCAATCTCATCTATACAAGTGAATTTCATTATTCACAAATTTTTCAGAGTTATTTCTTAAGCTTTTCGGACTCTTCTATGTTCTCTGATATAAGCTTAGAATAGATTCTGTATCCATAATCGAGTCAATATTAACCCGATCTCCCATACCTATATTACTCTGAAAATTTATCGGGAATCACATCCGATACTTTCTTTAATCACACATCTCTTACTGTGTTAGACATTTCATCTCTATGTCTTATCATTTCACTATACATCCTCAAGGCAGATACGTTTAACATTCATTTCATTTTAACATATACTCCACCTTGATTAATTTATTTACTCATACTTTACAGCATTATTAATCTTAACTAGTATGCTGTATCCAGTGTAGCTATTTAATTAACACTTTTCATAGCTAACCGATTTATTATTACTGTAATTTATTTTAAATTCATTATCATTTAATAACCTCAGGTTAGCTGTCATCTTCCTTGTCTCTTATCTTTACTTACTATTCTTATGCATATTCTCCAATTTCATATACTCCATACAGTACATCATTCCGTAAAACATATTTCAAAATATTCCGGTTCTATAAATATCCATTTGATACTTCAGAAACTGTATGAATGAATAGAACCAGAATTAACCGTACTACTATGGATTTCATCCTCTATACTGATCTCTTTCTAAATCATCTTCGGTAATCATTTTACTTTTCATCATATCCAATAATCCCGTAATAATATCCCATTAATACACTTTTATTTTAGACCCTTAAAATTAATAACTGAGCCGCTCATCTTGCCACTTCCCTATAACTATTCGCGTCACATCAGCACTTTAAGTGTAGTGAAATTTATAATCGGGATCATTATACTCATATTACATCCTTTATGCCATCAATAACTCCATTACTATCAATGGATTCAAGATCAACTTGGTTCTATCACTGTTCAAAACATAGCCCAACATAGGGGCATTTTCGTCATTTCAACATTTATTTCTTTCTCCTCAGTATACATTTAACCCAAGGATCTTATTATCTATGTGCTGATAGTTTCCTTTCTCATACTAATATCAGCAGTTTAAGATCTTGTTCGATTTCGACAGAGAAATCCAGTAGGATTTATAATTGGATCATTTTGCTTGAAATGCATCCTTACACCATCAATTACTCTGTCAAATTAGTCAATTCCAACTTCTGTTGGTCTATTATGACTCTAGGTAAAATTTTGAAGGTATGGGTATTTTGGTCATTTTTGGCCAAAAATTTTCTCTCTCCTCAAAATACCTTCAATCAGTGATCTTAAGGTCTATTTAATGATGATATTTCATTCCCCTCCTTTATATCATCACTTCAGGTCTCAATTCGATCCGGACAGAAAAGTACTGGTGGGGCCCTCATCAAATCCATTTCCGTTCCTTACCGAACCGACCTTCATTTAGATTATAAGATCACCATTTCAGGTAACATTCCTGAGCCGTTTTCCCTTTTTGACATCCCTAGTTCATAATTCTCACACCCTTCTAAACACTTAATTCACTTTGCAATCATTTATTTTCTTTATGTATTCAGACTACACAGTACTACAGGGGATATTAACCTTTTCAACACATTTTCTTTCAAAAAGTATCGACAGACATCAGGCCAATCTTGCTCTAATACCATTAAATCTGTCACAGCCCGTGACCCTATTTTTCATCTTTTTCTATACATCTTATTTGGTTGGGCTGTCTGCGATACTTTGCTTTTCTTTTACATATAAACAATTTCATATAAAATTATACTATGAATTACATCCCCTATCTTAATTCATAAGGAATTAGTACTGTAGATAAGTCTAAATACAGAAAATAAATGATCATACCTTATTAAATAAATCAAGCTGTCGCATCGTCTCCAAATGCACAGCCGAAGTCCTTTAGATGTCAGACTCTTAGTCCTCGAAAACCTGAAATGTTAAAATTAAGGGGTGAGCAAACCACGGCTCAGTAAGAGAATTATGTCTCACTTGATATTCAGCTATCTATATGCTGAAAAACTTTTTCATTTTTCCTATTGGGATCTAGGCACATATGTAGGAAGGATACTACAGTCGGCTAGGGATCTGGATGGAGTAAGGCAGGTATTTTGAAATACCTGTCTTGTCCCGGAACCTAGAAGCAACTGTAGAGAGTAATAAATTTCATTTTGTTTGAAATTTAAATCCTTTTCCTTTTTATTCCATATCATTTTCATATTCTTTTCAAAATAATGCTTTTATAAAATAAAGCATTTAAAAAAAGTAACTGATATTCATATATTCTTTGAAAAGAATTTTAGTTAAATCATCATCATTCTCATTTAAAACTCATTTCATGTTTTACTGTACAATCATAATTAGTACAGTACTTTAAATAGCAAAATAAGCTATTAAATCTTTTTCGTATAACATATACATCATTTAAATCTAACATTCAATTTAAGAAATTAAAATAAGAATATTAGATTTGTTTTCCTCCTCTTTCCTTTTTGACAACATATCACATGTTCATGTCGCATATAGTCTAATATTCAATTTAAAATCATAGTAAGAATATTAGACTTATAAACTCTTTTGAAAAATCATCATGCAGTACTATCATTAGTACCGTAATAAGCATTATATAAAATGTTATAAATCATTTTCATTTAACTTGTTACATATCATGTAAAACATTTACATTTCACGTATCACATATCATATAAAACATTTTCATATATGGAGACTGAGGCACGCCCAGCCCATCCACTGGGTCGTTACTCATATCATGCTATAGACCCCGAAGGGTATAAAATAATCATGTCAGATCTATGGCCATAGTCTATAATTGTCCTCGACGGAGCATTGATCAGGTGTCGGCTGGGACTATATATCACATATCACATATCAAATATCACATGTCACATATCAGCATGATAAGGTTGCCAACTAGTCTCAAAACCATATTTTTCATCATAAAATAAACCTTTATGGAATTTATAAAGATATATAATTTCATAATTTAAAACCATTTAGTGAATATTTAAGAAATATATATAAAAATATTCACTTTATTTCTCTTCATTTTTCATCACGTATTATGTGTAATTTACATATCACGATAATTTTCGGTGATTTCATTATCACCATTCTCGAAAAGAAATTTATTTTAAACTCACTTTCATTTTATTCATGTTTTTATGAAAATATTCATTTTCTAGATTTTCGTGATTGAAAATTGTTTCTCGTAACATAAAATCATTTATTATGATTTTCAATAATTTTCTAATATTTTTCGGCAGTATAACGACTGCCGATTGGCTAGCCTCTTGCACGAAAAATACAGTTTATATTTTCAACCAGTACGTCATCACAAATTTTCAGCCGATGAATCATCACAACATTTCCATAAAATAATTTATAATTTAAAAACATGCAGACTGAATATCCTTACAGTGCTGCACATGTATCTTTTACCTATCCCAGGTTGGCGACTTCCTCGTTATCGGTCGCGCCCGTGTTCATCTTTTTCGATTCCATCATCTGGTTCGCCAAGAATAATTTTCTGGAATTCAAATTCTAAAAATTAGAAATTTTTCATAATTTATTTAAATTAATTACTCGAAAATAATTTCCGAAATCTTTATCGAATGTCCAGGATTTTTCGGATTTCCGAATACCAGGGAATTTTTGAATTCCCAAAAATTCTCCCTTTTTCTCTCTCTTACTTCTTTTCCTCTTTTCTTTTCTTTTCTTTTTCTTTTCTTTCTCTTTTCTTTTTCTTTTTCTTTTTCTTTTTCCCTTTTTCTCTTTTCTTTTTCGGTCACACTGGTCAGCCTCCCTTATCGCCAGTTCTCCTTCGGTGGCCAGTTCTCCTACGGTTCGGCGGCTACACGGCTGGCCGACGTCATGGCGGCAGATCTAATCGGTTTAGGTTCGGGCTCTTCTCCCTCTTCTCCATTCCTCCTCCACCGTTCTCTACCTCACTAGTGGCCTCCTTCTTCTTCCCTTCACCTTCGTCGAACTCGAGGTTGGGGTGGCGGTGCCTGGATCGACCGGCACCACCGATTTCCCTCTTTCCTTTCCTTTTTCTTCTCCTCTCGGCTTCCGTCGATTCTTCTCTCCTTTCCTTTTTCCTTCCGTCGCCGGTTAGCTTCCCTTCTTTCTTTCCTCGCCGGCGACGGCCTTGCCTCTCTCTCCTTCTCTTTCTTTTTCGGTGGCCGCCGACAGAGTCGGCTCTTCTCTGTTTCCTGAGACAGAAAAATAACGAGGGTCAGGTTATATCCCGACCCCGTTTCTGTTTCTCTTTTTTTTTATAATTAAATATATATAATTATATATTTAAAATATGTATTTAAATACATATGTTATACCCAAAATACATATATATATGTATACATATATATATATATATATAAATATATTTTTACAATTTAACAAAACAAAATATTCATATTTATATGTTTAAATACATAAACTTATACATATGTACTTATTTAATCATATAAATAATATATATTTCAATATATATATATATATACACTATTTATCCTTATACATAATATATACATATATTTCATATATGCATATACGTATTTATATCTAAATGTATTTACATAATATACCTATATATAAATATATAATTGTACACATGTATTTATGTAAAAATATATTTATATAATATAATTATATAAATATCTCAATATATTCATTTTCATTTTTTATTTAATTTGGATTTCTTACTATCCAAATTTATTTTCCCCCATTTATAATTTCTCCATTCTATTCCTTCATCAGCCTTTTTAAAATAAATCAATATTCCAATTCTTGTGAATAATTTATTTATTTATTTACATTTCTCTATTTGCTTTAATATTAAATTTACAAATATTTAATATTAATTTTTAAAAATTAGCGGTTATCACACCATACCATAGCCTTCATGGACCTTATTCAAAGTAATTTGAAAATATTTCACGTTTATCCATGAGGCTCACAATTTTATTCCATATCATCACCTTTATGGAATTTATAAAATATATAATACTTCCGTAATTGAACCATAAAGGTTATACATAAGAATTCAAGTGAATATTAAGAAAATATTCATAAATATTCACTTCGTATCTGTGACGACCAGTATCATGTGGGGCTGGTCGCACTCAACCGTATTGTCCACTTTGGGAGTATCATGTGGGGCCCCCTCACGGATTTCTTTCGCGTCCGCCGCTACTCGAACCCTTGACATCCAAGCGATTCGAGTAACGACTAACCATTGGAAGTCCAATGGTTAGTCGTTACTCGACACTTACAAGTGGTAAGGGGTTCGAGTAGCGGCGGACGCGAAAGAAATCCGTGAGGGGGCCCCACATGATACTTCCAAAGCGAACAATACGGATGAGTGAGGTATGGGCCACTAGGATACGGGCCTCACAATAAAACGCACGTTTTATTGTGAGGCCCGCTTCCCGGACTACCTCACGCATCCGTATTGTCCGCTTTGGATTCTAGAGGTGGCCCCCGTCAGTTCGGCTGACGTGGCACTTAGGTCCTCACGGATTTCTTTCGCGTCCGCCGCTACTCGAACCCCTTACTTCCCGTAAGTGTCGAGTAACGACTAACCATTGGACCTCCGAACTGACGGGGGCCACCTCTAGAATCCAAAGAGGACAATACGGATGCGTGAGGTAGTCCGGGAAGTGGGCCTCACAGTATCTTTTCGTATTCCATTTCCTATCACGTGTAGTTCACCTATCGGGAGAATTTTCGGTGATCATATTATCACCAATCTAGAAAACATGAATATTTTAAAAATAGAATTCAATATATTCATGTTTTATGAAAAATAATCAATTTCTCGATTTTCGTGGTTGGAAATCATTTCTCTTGTAATAAAATCATTTATTTCGATTTTTCGTAATTTTCTAAGATTTTTCGGCAGCATAACGACGACCAATTGACTAGCCTCCCTGCACAGAAAAGACAATTTATAATTCACAGTCGATAAATCTCCACAATTTTCCAACCAACTAATTTCCACAATATTTTATAAAATAATGCATATTTAAAACATGCAACTGAATATCCTTACAGGCTACACATGCCTCCTTTACCTATGTAGCGTATTCCGACTCTTTTCGAGTGCGCCACTCGTAATCCGATTCTTCCGAGCTGCAGAAAATTCCATTTAAAATCATTAGCTCATTTAAATACTTATTTTTGAGCTATTGTTCATATCTATATGCAGCCATATTGTACACTGCAATTATTTTTGCAATAGAAATTTTATCGGTATTATAACATGACTTCCTCTTTTTGTGTTGGATTTTAAATCCAAGCTTGTTGGTAGACCTCCCGTAATTATTACATTCTAATTCAACCATCCATTTCAACATTTCATATAATGAAATGTAGTCCAATTTATTTCAACACTAATTCATTCTACTCCCACATTCAATTTCATTCATCATTTAATTAACTTATATGCTTTATTTGTTAATTATGAATTTTATAAAATTCTACACAAAAGTCTCATGAATGGGACTTTAACCCAATTTTTTTCCAAACCGTGAATCTTAACTTACTATTCCTCATATTTTCATCCATTTCATTTTAATATGGCCGAATGGCCCTTACCATTTTTCACATCACCCATTTTCTGTTTTACATGGCACCCATGTTCAGCCCTTATCATGCCATTTTCATTTCCATTCTCTCATGGCCGAATGGTGTCCATGAGGTTTGCTTTAATACCTTATTACCTCACAATATAGAGTTATTATTAAATTTACTACTTCTCTTAAAATCATTTTCTTGTCTGTTTTTCTTTTCTTTTTCTGTTTTGACTTTTCTCTTACTGTCAGCATTTTCATTATTTTCTATAGCCGGCATCTTCTTCTTCCTCTTATTTTTCAATTATTCTTTTATCACTTGTTGCCTTGTAATTACCCATACTCTTTTTGTATTTCCATCGAATATCTAAAATTCACCACAGCATCTACACTAACGTGAGAAACCATACTGCAGCAAGCATATTCATCATTCACGCCACATCAGTTCTGCTTCATTTGCCATAAGCTACACATCAACTTGTTTTCAAGGCTTTTATTCTTTATTCATTTCAATCTTTATATATATATCATTCATTCACTCAAAAGTTTCATTAAATATATTTAAAATCAACAAAACTCCTCACCATCGTAACTGTCCTGCTCTACCGAATATATTCATGCTCACGCCAACTTCATGTTTTGGCAAATTTTATTCTTCAATCTTAGTTCTAATTAAATCCCAGCAAATTCTATGTACCAATATCTCTTAATTCCTACAATTCCTACATCAAAACCATCAAAAATCCTTCAATCCCCTTTTTATGACCGATTTTTGCAAGTTGTATAATTTTTTATTTTAGTCCCATCTCAAGCATATAACAAGTTATTCACATTTAAATCAGTCCACTACTATAGTTAAAATCAATGAAACATAAACCCCCAAATCCTTACCTTGACCCGTGACTATCAGCAGAACTTTGATCTTCCAAACGCTGGAAATCAGTCACCAAATTTCAGGTTTTAGGAGCTCTTACTGTGAGGAATTATTTCTATTCAAGGTACATGGTGATTTAGTAATGGTTTAATGAAATTCCACAAGGTGAAGGAGGCTTAACATGGAGGAAAACGAGAAGAAGAGGAAGCTACAGGAAACGTAAATCCCAGCAGAAACAAGGGAGAAAGCAAATCGGTTTATGGCTGAGAAATTGTCTAAAAAATGTTTCATTTATCATCTTTTTATTAATGTCACATCCACTAAAATAATGCCACGTACCTCTTTAATACTTTTCTACTCTTTTCTCTCTATTCATGCCTTTTCTTTCCTCGTAATTTTTTTCAACAATGCAGCAAGCTTCCACGTGAGCTTGTTGCAATATATGTTTTTTGTTTTTATACATATTACCTCTATAGTATTATAAAATCGGATTTTACACTTAAAGCTCTTGCACCTTAGCTCTATAAACCCCTTGTTTCAGCCACTATTATGTCGTGCCAACTAAGCCTCTTCCTTCCTTAATCTTCTTCTTAACCTACAGGTGCAGCCACGATTAACTCTTTACGGCTGTCTCGACTAGCAGCAAAAATATTTAGCGATGGCCCTTATTTCCATTTCACTATATCACCCAACACAGCCCTTAAAACTGCCCAAGTCCAGCCTCTAAATGGTCTCGAAATACTTCCTGAAACCGTCTCTCAGCCCCTTGTGTCTTGGTTGTTTCCAGCTCGTGAACTTTCCCTTATTTCCACTGTTGCTAAGCTCGCCTCTTCAGCCCGTAATGTCCTAAACGAGACCTAATTTCCACAGCCAAAATACTCTCACCAACACCTTGCATTTCCTTCGGTTTTTAGCCTCACACACACAGCCTTAACCTCTTCGCCGAATGCCATTGTTGTTTTCCCCATTTTCCCAAATCATGTTTGATTCAAACAAGCATTTTAAGTCATCCCTTTTTGCTGCATTGCTAGCCCTAATTCGACACCCTTGTACCTGCCAGCAGCTCTTTCGTAGTCCTATTCAGCCTTGCCCAACAAATGGCGACACGATGAAGGTGAAAGGAAGACACGATGGAAAGGTAAGGAGAGTTTAGAAAATATACAGAGGAAACGGGAGGAAGAGAGGTAACAGGGTTGAGTGTTTGAGTTTTAAAAATAAGGACTAAAAAAAACTGAAGGACGTGATAGGGAGACAGTATTGTCTCCTTTTGATATTGACGGGTAGAGCTGGTTACGGGCCGGATCGGGTCGGTTCCGGATCGATTTTTTCCGGTTTCGGCCTTAACCAAAAGAGAATAGGTCCGAACCGGTAGTAAATCGGTCCGGTTCGGACCGGTTCTATATGCTATAAAAGGCGAATTGGCCCGGTTCGTTGGATCGATTCGCCTCAAAACCGGACCGAACCGGTTTAAACCGGTTCGGTCCATTTTTTTTTCTTTTTAAAATTTTTATTTTTAAAAAATTTATATTAATTTATTTTAATATATATTAATATATTTTAATAATTTAATGTAGTAAATTTATTTTTATAATAAATAATGTTAAAGTTTAATTTAACAATAATTTATTATAAAGTTATATTATAATTTATTTAATTAATGTAACAATAATGTAAAAATAAACTATTATAAAATTATCTAATAAAATTATTGTTATAATAAATTAAAGTTATATTATTAATATAATATTATGATAAAATGATATTTGATTCAAAATACAAATAATGATATTATGAATATTATTATTATATTCATTTTGCATATCTTTATTTATATTCATTTATTATATTCATTTTGCATTTAAAATAATTTATTATATTTGAAATATCATTTACTTAATATTTATTCATTTATTTAATATGTTTTTAAAATATTAATTCATTTATTTAATATGTTTTTAAAATATTAATTCATTTTGTATTTTAAATATTTATTTATTTTAAACATATATAAGTATAACATTAATTAATTTGGTATGTAATAATAATAATAATAATAACAACAACAACAAAGGAGAAAAAGGAGAGAGTAGGAGACCAAAGATTTTTTACGTGGAAAACCCCTTCAAAAGTTAGAAGGGTAAAAACCACGAGACCGTAGTCCATAAAAATATTCACTATGACTAAACTTATTTACAATTTTACATACAATTTACAAAAAAAAAAAATTATTCTCTACTCTTCATAATTTATACGGATTGCCTTGGAAATTTCTTCCTCCTCTTCTGAATTATTATCAGCAAATTTATTGGCCATTCCAAGTTCGACATTGAGCGATTCCGCATCAAACCAATCTTTAAGGCATGTTAACATGCACAATGAATCCGGATTAAGAGTGGTTCGATGGTCTCCAATAATTCTTCCACACGTCGAGAATGCGGATTCCGAAGCAACAGAAGAAACTTGCACCGCAAAACATCTCGGGCCATGGAAGCTAAAACTGGAAATTGTTTTTGGTTTTCTTTCCACCATTGGAGAAGATCAAAGTTATCATCTACAGAAAAATCTTGACTTAAGAAAAATCCTAGCTCATTGAAGCTAGAACTTCATCTAGTTGTTGATCCCGATCCCGATCCGCTCGCTTTTCCTTTTAGCTTCATTCTCTTCTTTGCTGCTTCCTTAATTGCGTTTAAAATTCCTTTTCCTTTTTTGCTACTTTCGGTTTCTTCGTATGAATCTTCTTCTTCTCGATTAAAGTTGAATTGCTCCCTTTCTGTTTCATAAACATTAAACAATTCTCGAAAAAGATTGTTAATTGAGGACTTTTGATCCTCAATAGAATCAAGACCAAGAAATTCTTTATAACAATCAAAAAAAATTTCTATATTTACCTCACCTTGACTAGGATCTAGTAAAGTTGCAATACAATAAATAGGAGGAATTATTTCCCAATATTTTTAAAATTTTTCCTCCATATCATATACAAAAGAACTTAAAGTTTCATGATTCCTAAATTTTACAAATTTGTCAAACATTGTGTAGATAATAGGAACAAAATACGGTGTAGTTGGATAAAATTGAGTTGAAAATCTTTCGGTTGCATCTTTAAAAGTAGATAATAAATCAACACAATATTCAATAAAAGTCCAATCTTCTTCAAAAAGTACTAAATGTGTGCTACTTGTATAATTGTTATAAAAAGGAGTAACAAGTTCTTTATAAGGTAAAATAGAAGAAAGCAAACGATGAAGTGAATTCCATCTTGTTTCCACAAGAAGTGGAAATGCTTTAACAGGTATATTATTTGTTACACAAATTTGCTTCCATTCACGTTTATTACTTGGTGTGCGAATCCATTTTGCTAAAATTTTAATTTTATCAAATGGACCTATGCCAGTACCAGTACCACTAGAACTAAAACCACTTTGAACACATAAATTTTTAATATGACATGCACATCTTGCATGAAAAAATATGCCTTGCATAATAGGGTTTAAACTTTTAATTAAATGAGGAATAGCTGCAGTATTACTTGAAGCATTATCAAAAGTAATAGCAAAAACTTTATTATTTTCTAGTCCATATAATTTACAAACTTTAGTAATATATTTATGAATAGTGTATGAATTATGTGCTTCTTCTATTACATCTAAAGATAAAATTCGTTTTTGCATAGACCAATCTTCATCTATCCAATGACAAGTTATAACAAGATAACTTATACCATTAGTACTAGTCCATATATCACTAGTTAAACTAACCCTAGATGAAATATTACTAAGTTTATCAATTAAAGCTTGTCTATATTCTTTAAACATATCCATGCAATCTCTTTTTAATGTATGTCTAGAAACAAATTTATATGCGGGTTGTAAATATTTACAAACAAATTCTAAATATCCTGTTTTTTCACAAATTGTGAATGGTTGTTCAGTCCTAACTACAAATCTAACTAAACCACGTCTAGTTTGAACATTATCAAAATTAAAATTTTTTCCACCATCATGCGTATTAATTTGAGATTGTTTACCTTCTAAAATTTCATTTTCTTCGGCATCAGGATTAATTTTATGTATAGTAATTAAATGCCTTTTATACGTACCTGTACCGCCACCACCTCCACTGGAGTTATAAGAGTAAACGCCTTTGCACAATTTACAGATAGCACAATATTTATTCGTCTCACCTTCTTTTGCTACAATGTCGAAATACTCCCATACCCTGCTTGTTTTTTTTCGACTAAACTTCGGTCTTGATGATGTAGCAGCAGTGGTGGCAGCTGATGATTGTGTTTGAGCATGACTTCCTCCACGACCATGACCACGACCAAACGATGGTGCCAAAGGAAGCTCCTCCTCCGGATGAATATCGGGTTCGATTTCATTAAATGATTCGTCACCCAAATTAGGAATTTCAGTGGAACCAAAAGGTCGAGAAACAGAGCATGAACGACGAAAGAAATTTGACATTTTTATATTTTTTTTTGAAAATAAATATATGTTAAAAATTAAAAGAATAGATGTATGATATATATAATATATTGGAATTTGAAAATTGAAAATTAAAATTAAAATTTGCAAATTTATAAAATAAAAAGAAAAATGAAATTTATAAAGAAAATGATGATATTATAAAATTGGAATAAGGAATATATATAATATATTAGAATTTAAAAATTAAAAGTAAAATTTGTAAAATTATAAAATAAAAAGAAAAATGAAATTTAGAAAGGAAATGATGATATTATAAATTTGGAATAATGGAATTTAAGTGAATTTGAGAGAGTTTGAGTGAATATTGAGAGAGTATGTGAGTGAAGAGAATAAGAGTAGATGAATATAGATATTAGATTTGAGAGAAAATATAGAAGAAATGTAAATGAAAATAGAAGATTATAGAGGTATTTATAGAAAAAAATTAGAATAAAAAAATTAAAAAAAAAGGATTGATGGGCAACGGCCCAAACACAGAGCAGAGGCAAGTCGACTTGCCTCTACTCTGCATACTGCAGTTGCACTGCACTACTGCAGTGCAACTGCAAGAGGCTCCAAGCCTCTTTTTTTTTAATTTAGTTAAAATTAAAAAAATAAAAAAAATAAAAAAAAAAAAGAAAAGATTGATGGGCAACGACCAAATGGCCGTTGCCCATCAAAACGCAGACTCGCAGAGGCAAGTCTGTGACTTGCCTTTGCGTCTGCGAGTCTGCTACAGTGCAGACAGCAGTGCAACTGCAGTCAATTTTTTTTATTTTTTTAACCAGACCGGTTCGAACCGGTCCGGTTATGAACCGGGCCCTTAACGAGCCCGGTTCTTAACGGGTCGGGCCCTTACTGGGCCAGGTTTTAATAATTTAAAATCGGCCCAGCTCGATAACATACCGGGCTGGGCCGGTTCCGAACCGGTACAGTACTAATTCGGATTTTGGGCCGGATTAACCCGATCCGGTTGCGAACCGGGTCGGGCCAACCCGGCCCAATAAGCACCTCTATTGACGGGTTAGTGGGTGTTTCCCACTAACCCGGGTGTATAAATATATATATCTTTTTTTTTATAAATTTGTTTATTATTCCGATTTATTTACTTATTACATTTCTATTATTTGTATATACACCTATATATATTTTTGGTATAAATGTAACTACATATATATACCCATATTTATCCATATTCATTTATATGTACTTTAATTTATTTTGCACTTCACTTGATCCTTTAGATTTATATATATTTATATTTTTTTTCAATTACAATGATATGCATATATATAAATATATATTTTTTTTATATATATGTGTACGTTCGTCGCATGCATGTACATTGTATGTATTTAACTTGGTTCATGGCATACGAAATCAATCATTTATGTATATGAGTATAACTCCTTTCGTATCTATTCCACGTGCGATGTTCATGTATGTGTCATATTATTCCCGAAGATTTCGATTTTGCAATTATAGCCAAAATTTTACATTTGCAACTCTTCAATTTACGCCGTTACATTATATTCACTTACATTGCTCGTTGAGTACATATTTGTTTTAGAAAAATTACGGTTCTCACAAAAACATAGATGATGAGGTAGCCTACTCATGCTTTATGGCTATTAGTGATGATGAGGCTAGTTGTAGTTCTAGTGAAAATGACATTTATACTTTTGATGAACTACAAAATGCGTTTAATGAACTAGCAAATGAATTTCAATGCATGAATTCTAAATATAAGAAAATCATTGCTAAATTAAAAATAGAGAATGAAATGTTATTAAATGTTAAGCTAGAATTAGAAAAGAAATTAGAAGAAGCAAATCTAGAAATTGATGAAGTAAATAAAAAGAACTTAAATTTGCATAATTCATTTTCTAGATTCTACATGGGTCAACAAAAGCTAGATCATATGTTAGAGACCTAAAGAGCTTTCTTTGACAAAGATGGGTTAGGCTATAATGCAAAACAAAAAGAAACTCATCTAAAAAATTTCCTAGTGAGCAAAAATTCTATGCATGATGCATCTCTTATATGCTCACTATGTAATAGGATAGGCCACACCTCTCAAGCATGCACATATAGAAAAAACTACTTTTAGAGGAAAAGTAGCTAGGAAGATGCTGATTCCAAAGCATGCTATAAATAATGATAATTTGAGTTTGAAATGGACCCCTAAAGGATCAAAAATTGTTTGCACTAACTCTCATGGACCCAAGAAAATTTGGGTACCAAAGCATGTTTAAAATTGCTTGGTGTAGGAGTGTTAGAGCATGAAATTACAATGGAACAATGGAGTTTGAATGCTTAACACATCCTCATGGAGTTTGCTTGTGCCAATAAGAAAGAAAAAGAGCTTGGGAATCCATTCTTAGCAAGGTGACAACAATTTCTCAAAGAATGGCTAATGGTGGATCCAACAAATCATGGCAAAACACTCTCAAGCAAAGGAGTTTTGTAAGCTTAATTCCTTACTCCTTAAAATTTTTTATTTAATTAAATTATTTGTGCCTTGATGATATAATTGTTGATGATCTTTGATGCTTTATGAGTGAAATGAATGAACAAAAGGCATGATAAATGATTTTTGATTGTTTGATGGACAATTCTTGATGCATTGAATGAAAAGCATGTTTAATGATTTTAAAATGATATTGTGAGATCTGAGCAAGCTTGCTATGTGTTGATAATATATTTTCTTGCTCTAAAAATGTCAAATATGTCATGTATGCAAAATGCCATGTCATAAGCATCAATGAGAAATATGCATGTTGGAAATCATGGCATAATATTCACAAGATGTGATTCATTGATATATGTGCTTAAAATCTATGTGAACATGTTTGTTTTGGCATATTTATGTTTTCAAACTTATTGGTTTAGCAAAAATATGCATAACTCTTAAAATGATCTCATTTGTAACCAAAAATGCATTTATTGGTGAAAATCCTTCCAAAATTGCAAAATCTATTGTTAAATGGTTTTTCATTCATATTTCTCATTCATACAAGTCCAAAATCATGTTACACAAATGTTTAATTCTTTACTTGGACTTAAAATACTCAAAAATGAAATTTTAGCACCTCATAAGTTGAATTTTCTGTCATAAATCTGCAGAAATTGGATGAGGGATCGATCCCTCCACATGTAGGATCGATCCCCTTGGACAAAATGTAGAAAATCTGAATTCTAGAATTAAAGGATCGATCCCCTTATTCCTAGGATCGATTCTTCTAGGGAAAAGATGCCTATTTCAGGGTTTTTAACAAAAATTGAGAAGTTTTCTTAACTTTCTTGATACCTTCTTTCTTCTCAACTTAAAATTTGTTGTTTTAACCTCATTTTGATGATCCTTTCAATATAAAAAATCATTTTTCATTGGTATCATGCCTCAACTTCAACAATTGGTATTATTTATAACAATCAATATCATTTTCATTGAGCTCACAAATGTAAAATCATTTTTCATAATTTGCATAAATCTTGAAATAGTCTTGAAATATACTTTCAATGAATACTTAAATATTGTTTTGAGAATTATTTCAAGGATTTGTGGATATATTTGAAAATTTGATGAACTTGTGCATAATGAATATTGTTCATATTTTTTGTTCATCTTAGTCAAGCATGCTTATAGGATTGTATCTCTTAGCTTGACTCATCTATTTCACACTAGGTTTCATGGTAACTAATCATCTAGTGGAATATAAATAATTAAAGGTCAATACATATACTTGAATGATAAAATGATCATAACTTGACCTTAAAATTCAAACATGACTTAGGTGAATGAAGTACATGATACAAAAAGCTTTGCCTAAAGTCATAATTATCCTTGGTCTACAATTTGTGATGATAAATAGATCCTAAATGATCAAATGTATGAAAATTTGTCATCCATGAACTTAGATTTTTCTTATAGCCAAATTATTAAAGAACTTGGGCTTTAATGACAACACCAACATTTAAAGATAAATGCAAACTTGAACAAATGCACCTTGATTGATATCTATGCATTTATTCTTGATTGTTTTGATGTTGATCTTACATGCTTGCTTGAGTTGAATCAATAATCATGCCTATGAGATGAGAATAGTTGTTTTCATGATATTATGTGCTTGACCTCACTCATAGATTATGGCCTTTATTATTAAAATATAATTAAACAAAATATTGACTCACTTAGGTAAAGCAATTTTAGTTAAAATAACATATATTCTTTGGAACTTTAAATGTTAAAATTAACCAGGGATATTGCTTTGAATTGATTAAAATGATAATTTTGAATCTTTCCTTGCTTATAATTGGTGAAGATCTTGAATTGGAAAATGAGCATAGGATTTTGTGTTTTTATGGAAGAAAATGTGTTTGCTTGAATAACTTGAGTTTTTTTAATCTTCCATGTAATATAATTTTGTGAATATGAATATGGATTAATACTTTATGATAGTATGCTAATGTTAAATTAATCCATATGAATATTTGATGGTGCGTAACTGTGTTCTTGCATATTTAGCATGATTATTTTCTTGACATGAACACACTAAAAATTAACATCATGCAAAATGGCTAAGTTAACCATTGGTAACAATTGGTATAAGCTTTAAATTGACAATTTTTCCCATGTTCTTTAGATTGAAATGACAAATAGGGAAGAATTAATATAAGACACCTTTGCATAAGACACTAATGTGCTAGAATTTGTGGTTAATTGATGTATGAATTAATTCTAAGCACATTCTTACTTGAAAATGATTTATGAGCTCAATGCATATGACATGTCATCTAATTTCAGCTCATAATCATGATGTATTGTCATGCACCTTAGTTGGACCTTAGAGAACAATTAATCTACTGAGGTGCTTAATAAGTTTGAATGAGCAAGTTATAGAACTTAGTAGATATTTTATAAAAAAACTTGCTTCATTATTTACCAATTGGGAACTTCTTGCATAATTAATTATAAACAATTGGTATAGGATCATAAGTCATGTTCTTTGCATGCACAAATATTTCATACTCTTTATGGACATTGACTTATTTATTTGTACTATGAGTCCCATGTACTAACATGTTTCTTGTTGGGTTGAGCATATTTTTATTTTTATTTTTCTTTCTTTTTGCTATGACAAAAAGGGGAAGAAATAATGGGGTTTTTGATTTGGAAAATTCTTTTTGAAAACCATGCGTATATTAAGGGGGAGCTTTACAAAATCATGCTCTATTTGAGGGAGAGTATTTTATCAAAGAATTTTCAAAGCAAATTTACCTTAAGTTTTGTCATATCAAAAAAGGAGATTGTTAGTTTTAAATTGACATATGTATTTTGAAATGACAAAAACTTAAGTGATCTTTTATGTTTTGATTCATATTGTAAATTTGCTTTATCACACATGATTTTCTCAAACCATTTCAAGTCTAAGATCGTGATTTAATGATATATTCTTATTGGTCTTAATACTTTATAAAATAGTTTTGAATATTTTCATTAAGTAATGTTTTCAAGAATATATTTGAACACAATCTTTATAAATTACTTAATGAGTTTTTTTACTATGTTTTTCAATTGAGAAAGTCAAGAAAAACTCCCATAAAATTCTAAAATGTTTTGGATTGAATTAAAATCAAAGTCTACATCATTTCTAACCCAAAATGCAGGAAATGCTCTATGGAAACATGGGATCGATTCCCTAAGGGAAGGGATCGATCCCTTCATGGCAGAATGCATTGGAAGGCATTCGGGAAAATTCGGATCGATCCCCTATGGCAAAGGATTGATCCCTTTTTACGAAAACAGTGCCCAACGGCTAGTTTCTATGAGATACAACGGCTACATTCGTTTTTGGCTCCAACCAACGTCTAGAAACCATCCAAGGGACTATAAATATAGGCTTGGAAGCTCAAAGAAGTAAGAGGAACAGCTAAGCAACATTATTCTTCATCTTCCTCAAGTCTCAACATCAATTCAAGTGCTAAAGTTCTTTATCTTCTATCACTTTGTATATCATAGCACAAATCCTTTAGATTATCTTTTCTAAAGCTTAATCTTTGTAATCACTTGCCTACCTATAGGCTTTTCTTTGATTACATCCTTGTAAATTCAATCGCACCTTGTAAAAGGGAGGTTTCTCTTAAGCTTTAGAAAAAGATGAAGGTTTCTCTTTAGCCTTAGAAAAAGAGGGAGGTTTCTCTTGAGCCTACAAAAAGAGAGAGGTTACTCTTGAGCCTACAAAAAGAGGGATTGTAATACAAATTCAAGTTAGTGGATTTGGGAAAATCCTTGGGAGCGTCTCAAGGTAGAGGACGTAGGCAAGGTTGTCGAACCTCTGTAAATCGATTGTGTACATTTCTCTTTCCCTACTCTCTTTACTTATTTGCATTTATATTGTGATTGTTGAATTGAATTTATATTGCATACTTGAGTAGCCTAGAGAACTTATAAAACTTCAACATAGGCTAGAGAATTTAAGAGAATCTGAAAAGGAACCTAAGAGTAGCACAAAACCGATTTACCCCCCTCTCGGTTTAGCCAATAGAGCCAACAGAGATGATATGATAACAGAATAGGGATCCATACCTAGTCTCTCACTAAATGTTAAACGTTGTTTAGAGTATGATTTACTATATGTGAACTCTAGACATGATATGTTTTTACAATATATTTGATATAATTGAGATTGAATATGATATACACATGGTTTTATACCACACATGATATGACTTGAGATTGTATATGTTTTGAACTGTGTTTTAAAGCATATGTTAAATGATTTTGTGCTACATGACTTTCGTACATGATTATGTACCACATGAAACATGATTTGAAATGGATGTTTTATACAGTAAAAATTTTATACATTATATATTGAATCCTGTGATGACAGTACACGTATTGATGCATGATTTGCAATGCAAGAATACTTAGTATCATTAGGGCATGATCGAATAAATATTCAAAGAATATTGATTTCTAAATGATGCTGGGAGATACACTTGCAGGATTTCATGCATTGCATTAGGGACGATATAATCCTAATTCAATTATTATATTAGTATCTTACTGAGCCGTGGATTTGCTCACCTTCTTAATTTCACATCTTTTCATACTATTTGAGTTAAACTCTGCCATGAGAGCTTTTGAGTGGGCCTTCGGAGACGGTATCTAAGCTTAGTACGGGCCTTTGTCCTCCGAACTTACTTTGTCGCTTTTGAGGTATACTCTTTTTATAAATCGCTTGTTTACATGTAAGACTTTAATTGATGCACAGTACGTATTTTGTTCAATGAGTCGGGATGTAACATAGGACCGTATTAAATTATTGTATAGGTTCATATAATCATCGAATGCTATATGGGATGTGATTATGTTTGGTTGACCGTATGTGTTGTGGAATATGTAAATGTAATTGAGATGATTTTGAGATTGTGTATAGTACATGAGGTATATGAATTGTGGATTGTGGATTTCTTGTAGGTAATTAACTGGGGAAAGTGATAAAATATGAAGGGGAGGTTTTCAAACCGTTTCTTTGCTAGTTTAATATTTAAGTGAAATGACTGTAGTTCACCCAGATAGTTGAGTAAATACGCTCATAAATTAATGTTTAAGTTATCAAGACTAGAGTATAAAGAAAGGATTAATGAAATTAGTTTAGTGATTACACTGATAATGAATACAAACCTTAAATCGAAAAGGAAAAAAATTTAATTTGAAAATTTTTAAAAAAAGAAAAAAGTATGAGTATCAAGTGAACGTCGCGGCTTTCGGGTTAGGACAAAATCCCTTATCGTTTATCAATTTCTTTACTCATCTTTTATCAATATATATGAATTGTTGTTATATATATTAAAAACAGATTTATAGAAATAATTAATTTTGGTATAAATTTTTTACTTGGATGAACTTTTTTAAAGAAAAAGACATGTATTTTATATAAACACGTGACATGTGTGGTGAGATAATGTGAGACTCAGTTATTTTGTATTGTACATGTACGAATATTCATTTATAAATGGATAAAGGATTTAATTTGTAAAGAATTTGTAAATTATAAGTATATAATGATGTGGGCCCCACTTGAATTTTCGTGCCCAAATGAAATTTTGAATGTGAAAATAGTGTACAGATGGTGAAATGATTATAAGGAGGAAATTTAAGAGACTTGAAATTAATTTATTTTTAGTATTTGGAGTTGTTGGCAAACAAATTAGGAAATGACGGATACGTCCCAAGCCAAAATGAGACGAAGTAAAAATATCATGTTATTCTACATGAAAAGTACTTCAACATGGTGTCAATAGATTTTTCGAAACAGTCACAAAAACAGAAAAATTCGTTGGCAAGTCGTGGGGGTAAAATCATAATTTCTCACTATCCGTGCACTGCTCTTCAACGAAACCACTTCCAATCATCAAGATATGTTTAATATGACTATTTGAAATTGGAATCCAAAAATTTGGAGCATGTTTACATGGTTTTTATGCTAGAGGAACCGAAATGACAAAATCGTCCAAAATTTTATAACTAAGGGCATTTTGGTCATTTTGCAAGGTTCCAAAATTCTCCTTAAAAGTCAGTCAGCTGCTGGAGAATACTATTCATTATCTTCTCAAAGAATTCCCATGCCATTAACATGAAAGAAAAGGAAAAATAAAAACAAACTCTCATAACTATTAATCTAGCCAACCTTTCTCAAAAATTCCAATTACAAAATTGTTCATCTCTCTCCCCTCTATCAAACCATACCTATAGCTAATCATATAAGCCACAATACAAGGAGAAAAAGGGCCCCAAAGTTTCGGTCAAGATAGGTATGTCATTATACCTTTAGTTTTCTTGAAGTTTAATGATGCAAAAATGTTCTTTTAAGCTTGTTAAGTGTGTTTCTATCCTTGGTTTTGATTGAATTGGCCAAAATCAAATTTCACCATTGGAAAACCATTCGGCAAAGCTTGGATTTAGGGGAATTTATGGAATTTCATGCATGATTTAAGTACCAAAATAATGCTTAAGCTTAGTAGAACAAGTTTTTAAGATTAAATTGTTGGAAATCATTAAAGAAAGGAAGAAGTGGTTTTCGGCCAAGACAAGGGGGCTGGGATTTGTGGCTGTTTCTAATTGTTTGAGGGTAGATTTAGACTATAGGAATTACAAGGAGTCTGCCAGTATGCTTGGATTTAAATTCCAACGCAAAACGAAGAAGTTACGCTATACTAACGATAGAATTTATATTGCAAAATATTTGCAGTGTACAATAGGGCTGCATAAAGACATAAGTAATATCTTAAAATTAAGTATTTATTAAGCTAATAATTTTGGTGTAATTATTTGCTGGCCGGGAATAACGGATTTCGTGTGGTGCGCATAACGAGACCAAATACGCGACACAGGTAAGAGATGCGTATGTAAACTGTAGCGATATTTTGAATGCATATTTATTATGCAAATAATTTGTTATGAATATTCTTGAAATGAATTGCATAGAAATCTATGGAATTGAGGTTGTATGTGAAAATTAGAATTGTGTTAAATTTGCAAGAGGGCTAGAGTAATAGCAACCATTATGCTGCTGAAAATTTCTAGAATATTTTCTAAAATATTAGAAAATATTTAATTACATGATTTGATGATTTTCTAGCCTTGAAAATGAGAAATTTATTATTTTTCATAAAACATGAATATACTGAAAAATATTATTTAAATATTCATGTTACCAATTTTACTAAAAGTGAGAATACATAATATTTCTCTTATATTGTTTACAATACATGATATGGTTTATGAGATGAAAAGATGGAAAGTGAATATTTTATAAGTTATTTTTCATAAATATTCACTTTATGAATTAATAAAATCCTTTATGCGCTGATTGAAGATTTATTGATTTTAATTATTTCTATAAAGGTTGTTGACACCTAATTTTGTCCCATTTTTGTTATTATTGTTGTTGTTAGCATTATTATCTTTCCTTCTTTTATCATTAATATTATTATATATGTTATTATTATTTTATGTTATTATTATATTTTTATTTTTTTTATTTTTTTTATTTTTTATTTTTTGGTCCATCAGCCACCATCAGTTACCACCACTGTCACCTACCCCTACCAGCCGAATTTCTGTCTTCTTGTCACGACCCGAAGATCGCGACTTTCACTTGATTCTTATACTTTTCTTAGTCTACAAATTTATGGACTAAATTTTTCTTTTTCATTTTAAGGTTTGTATTCGGTGTCAGTGTAGTTACTATACTATTTAGGTGACTTAAACTCATTCCATTTAAGTATTAAACAACTACGGAAACGGTTCTTAGTTACATCCCGACTTGTTAAACAAAATATGTACTGTGCATCAATTAAAGTCATACATGTAAACAAGTAATTTATAAGAAACATATACCTTAGAAGATTAGTACCAAGTCCATATACAGTCTCCGATGCCCACTGAGCAGCTCACATGGCAGATGTTAACTTCAATAATCTGAAAGAGATGAAATTTAGTGGGGTGAGCAAAACCACGGCTCAGTAAGATACTAATATAAATACAAGAGTAGGATTACACTGTCTTAATCTGCAATGCTTGAAACTTGCAAATTTGCAATCACAGTTAATCCTTTCTCCTCGATAACATATCATTATCTCATTTCTTGTCATATGTCTATCACTTATACTTTTAAAATTATCATCATAATCACTTTTCAGTCTTCTTGTCCTTACACTATAGTGCATCGCACAACAATCTGTCGTATCCAAATTGAATGTCATATACTATTAGTATATATTTTCCTCTATCTCGTAGTACATCATGTCCAATTGAAGCACCATATCAATTCACTTTATATTTCATAATCGTACTCCTGTAATTTATCATCTCATATCACTTTTCCTTATAGAGAAATCATGATCACCACAGTGTAAGTTCACAATTCTCTTCATATCTATCATATGTTCATATATCATATCATGTCATCGTCTAGATGAAATATCATTTATGTCGAGTCATGACATTTATCATGAAACTCGGGTACAAAGCATATTATCATGTCAAGGTTTAATATCCAATTATGTAACTTTACTGTATAAACCGCTATCATCTCTAATCGTGTCATATGTACTTTAGAACATGCTCCACGTATGAATTTTCAATTCATTCAAGTCTACCTTTATGGCATGATAAAAACATGTTCAATTTCAATTCATGTATTCATTTTCAGAGCATGTCTAAAACATGTGCGGTTTTAAAACATTTTTCATATACTATAAGTCATATCAGGTCTAGAGTTCATTTCAAATCGATTTATACTCTAGACCGCATATCATTTTAAATTCGACACGAAATCGTATATAAATCATATCAGTGTCGAAATCATTTATCATATACTTTTAAAACATATACTGTAAATCATATCAGGTCTAGAGTTCATATCAAATCAAACTATACTCTAGACCGCATATCATGCCATGTTCGACACAAATTTTCGTATAAATCATATAAGTGTCGAAATCATATCTCATGGACTTTTAAAACATGTTTAAAACATGTACTGTTTCAAAACATATTTCATTTCAAATCTGTTTCATGTACAGTATAAATCATGTCAAGTCTAGAGTTCATATCAATAAAAATCATACTCTAGACTTCATATCATATCAATTAGAGACTAGGCTAGATCCCTATCATCTCTATCAATAAAGACTTAAATCACTGTAGCTAGCAGTGAATCATATCGTCCCCTGGAAACCAACTAGGGCGCTATCTATGGCCATAGACCTCATCTCTCTCAGCCCCACTGATCAGGCGTGACTGAGACCTGTCCACGACTATTGTCGGACAAGCATATCTGCCTAATGAGCAAAGCTCCAATTAGGCGGTTTCCACTATGCTTTATTGAATTTAATTCTCTTAGGGTGCCTACAGTCTCATAAAACATTTAAATCTATAGCTTTGTTTTCAATATCATGTAAAGCATATGGTAAAATTCTGTATGATATTTCATATATCAAAATATATATATATAAATATCTACCATATACTTTCATTTCAAAACAAATCAATACTTTTCAGTATTCATATAAACATTATTAAAATGTTTCAAGTTGCAAGAAAGCATGCTTAAATGCGATGCTGTAAAACATTTCAGTATGCAACTTCGGTAATATTTTCATCAAATACAGAGAAGCGATTCATTCAACTTTATCACCATCAACTATTCGATTTCAAGACTTTCTTTCTGTCAAATCAGTAAATCACTATTTATTTCGTTCACTATTCCTTTAATTTAATATTCAACTTGCTCAGTACTCAATTCATTCGGAAATCGAATCACTTGGTATTCAGACCATTTGGTATTCAATATCCTTTCTCAATCACATCGACTATTATAATAATCATTTATACATCTCATCATCAATATTAGGATCGCTTCATTTGTATGAATCCTCTAAGTTTCTATAAGCATTTAAACATCAATTTCTAAATAGTCATCAAGTTACCAAAATCATGCAAATAATAATATCATCATTCAATATCTGTTCCAGAGTCGACATCGAGGATCGTAGAACCACAAGATCAATAATCGCATATCAAATCCATTTATGGTTTGACCTATTGGTACATATTCAGAATTTTCGACTTGCGGTTCATTTTTCATTCACTATCATCAAAATCATATCACAATCCTCAATTCACTTTTCATCTGGCCTGTAGAATGTAATATCATGTTAAAATTATCCATAAACGTCCTCAATTCAATTTTTGATTGGCAATTCACCACTTAAAAGAATTTGCCAATTTCCACTATCAACAGTATTTTAATCATTTAAGTCGCCTTGCGACTATCCGTATTATTGCCAAAAATCTCAGTTCATACCACTAAGACGGTCCATTTATTTGAATTTATCAATCCTATAATCGTCACTCGATTGATAATTCCGCAATTCTATCATTCGACCATCTAATTTATAACTTCAATCTTTCTCTTTTAATTTATATTATATAACCATTGTTACTCTTATCAGTTGATCCTCCAAATATCTATTTCATCTCAATCTCAGCTTGATAATCACTTTGAGATATTAAGATAATTTGATTTATCGATTCTAATATCAACCTTTTCCGGTAATACAATAAAGTCCTTCACATGTTTATTTTCAATAATTATTTCTAAAATTCCATTTATGGGAGAAACTAAATCTTTTTCCGCAAACATTTTCCTAAAATTTTCGGCAGCATAACGACTTAATTTTCCCTAACCTCCTGCAAGGGAAACACAATTTATACCACAGCCGTTGATTCTCACAATTCCTACGTCTCTACTAAGACCCCCACCATCAGTTGTGGGTCCTCTTAGTATTTTTAATATCAATTAAATCAATGGATCATATATAAAAATATCACAATTCCATTAAAAATCATTAATCCCACATACAATATGATACTACTAATGCTTTATAAAAGTATCTTACCTATTTGCCAAAGCTTAGCGTACTTTCCGATTTTCGAGCCTTGCCGAACTCCACCATTCGTCTCATTTCCGTTTTTGCTACAATTTCAATAATTGAGACATATTTTCATTTAGAAAATAATCCAACAATTTATAATAAATTCTATAGAAATATAGCAAAAACTTTTAATTTTTCTTACCCATTTCTTCTTCTTCTTTTTCTTCTTTCTTTTCTTTTTTTTTTTCCTTTTTCTTTTCTTTTCTTTTCTTCTTTCTCTTTTTTTTTTCTTTTCTTTTCTTCTTTTTCCTTTCTTTCTTTTTCTTTTCTTTTTCCTGAACCGGGTCGGGTTCGGGTCGGACCGGGTCAGGCGGGTCGGATCGGGTCGGACCGGGTCATGCGGGTCGGATCGGGTCGGACCGGGTCAGGCGGGTCGGATCGGGTCAGACCGGTTTCGCCGGTTCAATCTTCTGCTGGCCGGTTCAGTCACCGGCGGCCACCCATTCCGGCGGTTCAGCCACTCCACAGCTTGCCGAAGTTGCGAGGATGCCGGATCTGGTCTCCGTTTGGCCCCATCACCGGCGACGGCACCGGATCTGGTGGCATGGGTTTCGGCTCCTTTCTCCTCCGTTTCTTCCTCCCTCCGCCGTTCGTAGCCTCACCAGTGGTCTTCTTTTGCTTCCCCTCAGCTCCACCGAGCTCGGGGTTGGGGTGGCGGTGCCTAGACCGGCCGGCACCGCCACTTTCCTCTTTTCTCTTTTCCTCTTTTTCCTTCGGTTTTTCTCTTCTCCCATTTCCGCTTCGCTTCTGTTTTCCGCTTCGGGTCGCCGCCGGTCGTTTCTTCTCTTCCCTCTCGGCTCGCCGGCGACGACCCTCTCCTTCCTCCTCCTCTTTTGGCCGGCAGGGGCCGACAGTTTTTATTGGTCTTTCTCCTCTGTCTATAACAGAGGAGAAAGAAGAAGCTGGGAATCGGGTATCCCGATTCCCGCTTCTAAATTTCTTTCTTCTTTTTTTTTTTTTAATATATATATTTATAATTATATATATCAAAATATTAAACATATATATAATTATATATTTTTCATATAAACCATTTATATATATATATATATATACTTTGATTTTAAAGTACTATATATATATATTTTTCATATATATTACATATATACATAAATGTATAATAAAATACATATGTATTTATTCCATGTATAAATATATATTTATCAAAAGCGTATTTATATAATATCATTATATAAATCTATCAAAATATATATTTTTGTTTCTTATTAAGTTTTGGATTTCTTTATATCCAAATTTATTTCTCCATTTTCTTATTTAATTTGGATTTCCATTTATCCAAATTAAATTTCTCGGATACCTTATATTTATTTCGAAAATTCTTGGTCTTCACACTTCTCAATCACCTGCACACTACTCTTCCCTATACCATGTCACACCAGTCACCATTGGTGACCAAAAATATAAAAATACAGAACCCAATTTCGACTGGGGGGAGACGATTCCACAGAGAGAGACCCAAAGCTTCAAGCCCCCTCCATTCACCCCTCACCAGCAACCACTCACCATCATCCAACCACCATCGTGACCCTCCAAACCCAAAAAATACACAAGCCCGATCCCTCCATCCTCACCTCACGAGCTCGAACCCCCACGAGAGCTACCACGAACCCAAACCCCAAAACAAACCTAGATCTAAACACACCCACCTGCAAAAAAAAAAAAACAACAACAACAAAAGAAACAGCAACAAATCCACACCACAAAGCATCAAAAAAATTGAAAAAAAGAAAAATGAAGAGGGTTTCGAGGGGTCAGATCTGTGTGCTTAGGAAGTGGGGAAAGTTTTTTAAAAATGGGGAGAGTGCTTGAACGGAGGCGAAGGCATTTTTGGGTTTTCAACCGGCGGCTCTTTTGCAGATCTGTGAGTTTTTGGGCATTTTTAGGGAAAACTAAACCTATATTTGGGCTCAGGAGGTTAAGGAGCATAGGAAAGTAGGGAACTTTTTGGTTTTGGCCACCGGTGACCGGCGGCAGCGCACGGCGGTCCGACGGTGACCGAAAATCGCCCCTAGCCGAGAGCCCTGCGAGGCTCTGTTTTTTTGTGTGAAAAGAGAAGAAAATGAAATAAAAAAAAAGTTTGGTTTTTATAGAAAAAACAGAGGTTGGATCCGCGTGATCAATCCAACCCGGCTCCACGACCCGCGCACTCGACCCGGAAGCATCCCAGCGACCCGCGTGCCTAGCTTGATCCGACCCGGTCCACCTCGCCGACCCGATCCAGCCCACTCATTTGGGCCATCTTCTTGGGCCATTTGAAGGGTTTTCTTTGGGTTCTTAGCCCAAATTCATTTTGGTAATTATTTTTTTGTTTTTTTGTTTATTTATTTATTTATTTATTTAGTGTTTATTCATTAAAAAAAGGGAGAAAATTTTAATTAGAAAATTAAAAATTAAAAATTAAAAAAATTAGAAATAAAAAAAATTAAATTATAATATTATTATTATTTGTGTTTTATTATTGTTGTTATTGTTATTATTATTAGTATTACTATTATTGTGATTATTACTATTATTACTATTATTATCGTTATTATTATTATTATTGTTATTATTGTGTTGTTGTTGTTGTTATTATTATTATTATTGTTATTATTATTATTATTAATGCACGTTATAAAATAAAAGTTTTGGAAAATTTTCTTTTACTTGTATTTTCATTAATTATTATTGATTAGAAAATGTATAAAAAAATATATAAAGAAAATGGAAAAGGAAAATTAATAATAAAATTCCGATGATGGGATGTTATGAAACTCACAAGTAGTGATTCTTAAGAAATCTCTAGGTGAGAAAAATTATTTCAAATGTTACCAAAGTATTGGGATATTTGATTTAATTTTTCAATACAAAAATGTTCATATTCACTTTTGAAAAATAAAATTTAACTTTTTAAAATAAAACAAAATGATTTTTTACAAAAAATGACTTTGAATAAAAAGAATAAAATTGATTGTAATAAAAATAAAAATTATTTTTAAATTTTAATTCAAGACCATTTTATTAAAACCAAAGGATAACACATGATTACTATGATACCGTTTTTTAACGGGCGTCGTGGGGGTGCTAATCCTTCCCCAAGTGTAACCGTACTCCCGGACCCGATTTTGTTTTTGCAAACCAAAAAATTGTCTTTTTAATAAACTTAATTAATTTTGAAATTTTGTTAAAAAGATAAAATATTTTAGGTGACCAATCACACCTAGACAAAAAAGATTGGTGGTGACTCCTTTGTTTTTAAATGTTTTCAAAATCGTCAAGCGCAAAGCCGTTACGACAGCTTGGCGACTCCACTGGGGACTTTTTGAGGGTCAAGCCCTTTATTAATCATGTGTTATCCTAAGTTTTAATTTAAAGGTCTTAACTAATATTTAAATTTAATTTCTTTAATTTTAAAATAATTAGTTGCATTTGTGTTTTAATTATGTTGATTATTTTATAGCATTCTTTATTTGTATATATTATTGCTAATAAATTGTGGGGCATGTAGAATAAGGGTTATAGTGTAATAAACATTTAATGTGTTCCCTCTACACACACTTATACTTGCATTTGCATAACATGAGCCCTATACCCGGGTTCCGTCCTCCTTAGGAGGGAGTAAAGTACCTATGCTCTCGTGAGGTAATCACCTCCGTAATGGCAAGCGAAATACTCCCACTCAAATTAAATCTTACTAGTCCAGTGTGGACGACAGTGAGGTATAATTTGGGAACCTTTAGATTTTGAAAACCTAGCCCAACATATAGAAAAACCTAAGAGGCCAACTTTAGGTAGAGCCATGTCTGATTCTTGTAGAAATTCTCCCAAAATTAGGGCACGAGGGAACACTGTTCGACCCATTTTCTCATGTCAATAATAAAGGTACAACCGATTTTGATTTGAATTGTCTATAATTTAAGTCTTTGATTTTTTTCTAAAAAAATAAATTTTTGTAAAATAAAAATATTTTTTTCTTTATAAAAGATCTTGTAAAAAAAAACAATCCACTTATTTTTGAAAAAAATAAAGGTGTATGATAAAAGTAATAAAACAAATATGTAATTTTATAAAAGTAATAAAACAAATATGTAATTTTTCTTTTAAAAATACGAATAATTCTCCATTCCTTTTTTACATGAGAATTTTGTTTTGAAAATAGGCGCATTAAAATAGGAACTAATAAAAGTACATTCTCCAAAGCAAGAGGAAGAAAAAGAAGTTTTATGTATATTTGGTTAGAAGATGTTTTTCTTATCTACAAAAGCAAAAAAAAAAGGGGTTTTACTTCCTTTCACTTTTTCCTTTAAAAGAAAATATGAAATGATAAAAAAACACAAACTTTTCTTTTTAAAATAAAAAATGAAATAATTTGTTAAAAAATGGTTTAGAAAAATAAGATTTTTGCCTCTTTCACTAAAAATAATAAGAAGAAATTCAATTAAGTTTTTATGTATTTGCTCAAGAAAAAAAAAACAAATTTGTTATTCTTTATTATTCTTTGAAAACCTAAGATAAAAGCATAAAAAATAAAAGTGAAAGGGATTTTGAGTAGGAAATGAATTAATATCTCTTCAAAAATGAGTTAAAAAAAATGAGAGAATAAATGAAAAATAGTTCTTCCTTTCTTTTTAAAGTCAAAATATTGAAGAAAAAAGATGAATGATTTTTTTTTATATATACATATAGAATTTTCAAAAAATAATTTGACATGTAAAATATTTTTGGATGTGTAGGAAGTTTAATGAAATTGGTAAAATGCTTGTGAAAAATAATTGAAAAATGGTTTGAAAATAAAAACAAAAATTGTTTTTAATCTTCTCATTGCAAGAAATTTTTTGAATAGAGGTAAACAAAAAGTCAACGAAAATTTTCCTTCAATTTGTTTGGTGTATAATTTCAAGAATATTTTGATATTGAAAAAGAATGCAAAAGAAATAAATTTTTGGGTACAATAAAAGTCTCGTAGAAAATGTGAAAATGTTTATGTGCAAATGGTCAAGTAAAAGAAAAATTAAAAAAAATGTCTGGTGAAAAATGAAAAAATGTTTTAATAAAAAAAATAAGAAGAATTTTTGGGTTTAGTTAGGAGTTATATTTGTCATTTTTTTTTCTCTTGGCAGGTACATTCATAAAAAAGTTGTTATTGTTTAGGCGTTGTTTATACAGAAATCTAGTTCTTAGACATTTTTGCATTTCACATCATTTTTACTTCATGCTATCATTGCATACATGGTGCCCATACATTCATTAACATGTTATGTTTATCATCATGCAAGTCAAGTTAAAAATAAATAAATAAAAAAGAAGAAGAAGAGATCAGATTCTCATTATATTTGCGATAGGCACACACTACATTTCATGCAAACATTCGTCGTATTTCATCCAATTGTATCATATCTCATGCATTTCATATCGCATTTCAGGGTGGAAGAAATTCTTTTTGGTTTTTTATGAAAAAGTAAATTTTTTGGAACATTTTTGGCAGGGGCATAAGATGATTCTTTTACTTTCTAATTCATTTTTCACATGTTTCAGATCAAATTTCCCAAGTTAATGGGTGAAGTTGTCAAACAAGGGATAAATTTCAACTTGAATTTTTGTATATGTAATACTTTGTTAGGTCATGATTCTTGTAAATTGATAGTGGGAGTCTTTGAGAGATAATGTTTATATATTTTTCATTCTTTATGGTATATTCGGATGAATAATTATCATGTACATTTTTATCTTAGGAAAAATTGTATCTAACGTCAATGAGCTATACTAATTTTTTTTAATTGTTTTAAGAATCAAAGAAGTTTGTTTCAAATTGTGAAGACTGCAAATTTCGTATTGATTTTTGTAAATAAATAAAGGACACCAAGTAAATTAAGGAATTAGATTTTTGTTGTACTTTCGATTTCCTTTAGTAATGGAAACGAATATTTTACTTAGGAGCAATTGCCGATAAATGATAAGTGCTAGCATAATTTGGAATCATATAATTAAGTTCAAAACATACGTTAATTTAATGAAGGAAAATAAATTTAATTTAAGGACATTATTGCTATGTGTGTATATATATATATATATATTATTGAATATATATGTCTCATTTATAATTGAGATAAAAGAGGTATAGATATATATATATATATATATATATATATATATACACACATATGTACATGAATATAGATGAATATACAATATAAAAATATATATGTATATGCATATAAACTAGAATGGGAGATGTGATTAAATAAGACAAGAAATAATACTAATAAAAAAAATAAAATAAAACAAGATGTATAAAATATATATATTCATATATATATATATGGAATGACAAAAAAATATATTAATATTAATATTAATATATGTATATATATAACAGTACAAGTATATAGATAAATAGTGAACAGGAAATATATATATATATATATATATATATATATATATATACACACATACAACATATATAATAATATATATTAAATGTGATTGGCTTCCTAAGGAAGCCAATCAAAACGTAACGTGGGAGCAGGTCTGTGAATAAAAGAAAGGCAGAAACGGAAAAAGAGACAGTAACCCGATAAAAAAAATATAGACAGAGGCTAGGGCTAGGTCGGGTAAAAGAAAAGAAAACAAAATAAAAGAAAGACTTAAAGAGGCCAAGCTACAACCAAACGAAACAGAGGAACCCCGACCAAAGAAAAGGAAGGAAAGAAAGAAAGGAAAAGAGGGATCTCGGCTGGAAAGGAAGGAGAAAAAGAAAGAAGAGAAAGGAGAAGGGGTCTCGGCCAAACACAAAGGAGAAATGCAGTGAAGGAGAGAAAGAAACGAGCTGGAGAAGGAAAAAGATTACTGCAGCAAACCAAAAAGAGGAAGAAGGAAAGAAATTTGCAACAGCAAGTGACATTCGGTTGATCAACAAGGTCAGTAAGCTAAAAGGAAATTAATGTGGGTTTTAGATGCTAGTTAAGACTGTTGTTAGGTTAGGTTTTATGACTGGTTTGAAGGCTAAAAAACTTGATTTTCAGGAAGCCATATAGGGAACGTGTGACAGAGGTAAATGATGGCTGAGTAGGCTGGATATTTGCTGAACAATGGCACTTGGAACACTGACATACAGTTAAGGTTGGGGCTGAGACGTGATGACTGGTGGATATAAGAAGAAGGGCAGCAACTCCACGTGAAGGAAAAACCTTGAGGCTTGGTCAGAAAAATTTGGTTGAATAGGACAGCTTGGGGGGTTATTTTAGCTGATCTCTTTAGCTACTCACAGTGGTAATTTAATACTGTTGTAAGTTGAGTTTTAGATGTTAGTTTAAGCTGGCGTTGGACTTGTTTTGGTGGCTACCTTGAGGCTGTTGACTGAAGTTTTAGCAAGGTTCATTGTGAACATGTTAATGTGGCTAATGATAGAGGTTTAATCATCGAAGACAAAAACTGAAGAGGGTAGACTAGTAGTTGGAATTGGAGCTGTCTCTCTCGAGTAAAGAATACAGTAGCCGAACATTTCATTCTTTGTCCAACAACCGGCAATGCAAAGGAGGTTGGTTAGCTTGGAACCAAGGGAGTAAGTAGGTAAGAATTTGATTTGCAAAATGGAAATTTATAGGCCACATTAAGAGAATTAAGCATTGAAAATTTTAGTGAATTGAGGAATATTGATCGGAAGCTTGGAAATATAAATCTTAAGTTGAGAATTTATATGCTCAGTTTTGAAGGAATTATATACTTACATATATACATATTTTTATATATATGTATGAATATATATATATATATATATATTTATATATCCCATGGACATGATGATAAGGAATAAAAATATAATCATGTATTACGCGTGTGTGTGTGTGTGTATATATATATATATATATACTGAACTCTAAGAGGAGGAACAGCATAGGTTCTAAGAGTAAGTATTGGTTGCAATGATGACTTTAAATTGTGATGATCACAAGTAAGTGGTGTAGTAATGCATGACAAATGGAGAATAACTAAAGAGACTAGGGTGTAAGCGTTCGGCCACGTAGGCATTCATAGGATAAAATACTTAGTCTTGGATTATATATCTAAATGTGTTTGTTAAAAGAATGATAAATGTTATTTGATGTGATTATATGTTATAGAAAAATATATAAACAAAAATGAAATTGATATAAGTTGAAGAGGAGATTAGGGTATGATATAAACATGTATGCCTTTATAATGCATATATGTTATATATATATATATACACACACACAAATTATATGTATATATATATAATTGACGTGCTAACGAAGAATTTATTCTCACTGTAGAAGTAAATTGGATTAAGTGTGATTCTATATAAATTATATATATTGTACTATGCAATTAAGTAATGGAGGATGAACTCTTGGTGTAGGGTTGGACTCAAAATCTTGAGGAAAGTCGGTAATACGAAATCCGACCAACAAGGCTCATCAAGGTGAGAAAACTATACTTTGGTTTTAGATGTAGGATATATATATATATATTTATATTATACTGCATACGTGTATATATATGTATAAGTAGATACATATATATATATATATGCTAAATACATGATGATGAAGGATTTAGCTGTAATATGAAGTGAACTAGTGTTAACTAAGGTCACAAGATAAACGTTTTAAATAAGTGATTAAACATAGTACGACTATCTTGGTGTGATGGTAATGAAGTTGATTGGTAATGATTAGGAGTGACATAGAAGCTTGAGGACGGACTCGGAAGCAAGAGAAGGAAATTTTAAGCCTCGAGGTAAGTGGGTTAAGTAAAGTTTGTTAGCACTATCTCGTAGGAATGGTTTAATTCTATAAACTCGTTTATGCTTGAGCTGGATTGAAACTTAATTTCTGCTTTACGTGTAGTGGCCAGCCAAGCGTACATGTTAAGTGCAATGAACCGATGCATACATGCATTTATGTATAGCATGTTTTGAGTCTAATTACTTAATATTTATGTTTTTAGTGACTTGCATCAGATTTTATATTTTGCAAAGTCTTGATTTGAACTAACATTTGAAAGAAATCAAAAAGTTCCTTGTACTTCGAACTCAAAACTAATTTAATAGTGATTTGGAATCCGTGGAAGCCGAGTGCTACACGAGGAAATTGATTTCAAAACTGTTTTGAGTGCAGGCATGTCCTACGACCTTTGGGTCACTTATAGCCTATCGAGCTTAGCTCTAGGCCTTATTGCCCGTCTATTGAGCTTTGTGCTCTAGACTATCGTATTGTACCTATCGAGCCTAGTGCTCTAGGTAGATTGATACTTGTCTGGAAAACCAGCAGGCAAGTTCCAGCTCTCGACTGATCAGCGAGACTGGATATCGTGCTATGGCCATAGATTTAGTGTTGCTTGCGACACCATTCCATCGCTAGCTAGGATGGATATCAATTGATTGATTGATTGAGGATCATTGCCTAAACTCTACTTACTATTGTTCCATTTCTAATACTGCTTTTAGTGGATTGAGGCAATATGCCTAATCGTTATCGACCTTCTTGATTTATGACTAATGGATTCTTGAAAATCTTATTGATCGAAATGATTGCAGTATTTATTGATCGTTTATCGAACGCTTATTGACTGTTTTATCAAAGTAATTACCGAATGACTTATCGAACTATATTGATAGTTTAATTGAATGCATAACATACTAAGTTCAACCGAATGCATAGCGAACTCATTTAAATGAACTGCTTAGTAAGTTTTGATTTAATTAAGTGCATATTGAAAGCGTTCTATAACAGAAATGCACAAAGAAGTGTTTGGTTTATGATCATGCTTAAATATCGAGTTCGCTTATTACTTCAGCATTGTTTTCCACACGTGCATATAGAACGACATGAGTCTAGCATGCATTTACTTAAGCTACTTACTGAGCCGTGGTTTTGCTCACCCCTTATTAATAACATCGCAGATCATACCAGTTAGGCTCCCACTTGAAGTTTAGGGTGCGAAGCCTCGGGGGCTATCTTGAGTAGCTATATCTGTCTGAATCCTCCGAGTGCTGTTTTGCTGCACTTGAGGTATAACAACGATTATTTTGTTATCTATGTATGACATGTTAAATTTGCATAGTACATGCTTATGGAATTGCTTTTGGGATGTAACTTAGGATCATCCTAGATTATTATAGGCTTTTATGATTATCGAGTACGATCCGAGAAATGAATTGTGGTGATTTTGAGCTATAAAACTGTCTCTTATATATATTTATTGACTTTAGAAGTATGTGTTGTACCTAGTTTAAATGAACTGAGAATTCTGGATTGAGATATGTGGCTAGACATAGTTGAGTTCATTGCAGGTTATTAAGCTGGGGAAAGTCGATTTTATAAAAGGGGGAGTTTTCGACGTTTTTCTTTTAATAGCTTAATATTGAACGAGAACATTAAGTCGAGAAATCTCAGGAAAGGACAATTCAATAATGAATACAAATCAAGAAAAGAGCGTGAAGTTAGTTTAGAGAGGACACTGACACCGAATGCAAACGTTAAAGTGAAAAGAAAAGTTTAATTCGTAAAATTGGTAATTGGTAAATGGAGTGATAAGTGTACGTCACGGCCTTCGGGTCGTGACAGATTAAATGGTATCAGAGCATGGTTTGTCTAGTACGGGTCAGTGTCATAGAGATCGTTATTAGTGTTACATCCCATGTACTGTGTAATGTTTACATGTAACTTACTGTTACCGACTTATACTAAGATTGATCTGCTCTTGGTATAGGTTTTTCCTCTTGATTGAAATACAATGAGGAGGATTGGAGGCAGATCGAGGGGGTTGGCTCGAAGATATCCAATTACACGGCCGCCCTCATCCATAGTACCTCCATCGTCCTCAAATCCGACTCCTCCACCACCAGACAGCATGGAAGCGAGGATGGCCCGAATAGAACAAAGTCATGAGACTATGACTACTTATTGCAACAGTTGGTGGTTAACCAAGCTAGTGCACATCAGGCTGCATCACCACCTCCCGCACCTCTAGTGCCGCCACCTCCCGCACCTCCTACAGCTCCTGTACCTCCTGCACCTCCTGTGCCCCCACCATCACCACAGCAGGCACCACCTCCGTCACCTCCGGTAGTGCCACAGGTTGTACCTTTGCCAGTTGTGCCTCCACCCGCTGTACTTGAGGTTGGGAACCCAGTGGATAGAAATATGACACTCCTCCGACAATTCCAGAAAATGAATCCATCACAGTTTAAGGGGGAGAAAGATCCAACGAAGGCGGAGGAATGGATAGAGGAGATGGAGTTTCTCTTCAAATATATGGGGTGTAGTACCACTGAGAGGGTTTCATTAGCAGTGTATATGATGAGGAGTGATGCGCAGAAATGGTGGAAGACCCATGAGACGTTCTTATTGGCTAAGGATCAGGTTATTACATGGGAGAGATTCTTAGAGGCCTTCATGAACCATTATATATCTAAGGCTGCCAGATGACAGAAAAAGAAGGTATTTATGGAACTCACTCAAGGATCGATGAGGGTGGATGAGTATGAGACCCGATTTACTGCCTTAGTGAAGTATGACACGGATTATGTTGCTAATGATGAGAAGAAGGCAGAGAAGTTTGCTTCGAGATTGAGACCTAACATCCGAAGTAGGGTCACTCCATTTGAGCTTACCGAGTATGAGGCAGTGGTGAGGAAAGCTCAGACTGTTGAGCAAGAGTTGGAGATTACTCAGGCTGAGTATGGGACAAGGAAGCCTCTTAGAGCTAAACCATTCATAGATAGGAGAAATGAGAAGAGGAGGTTTGAGCCGAGTAGATCACAGGGACAAAATAAGAGGCAGATGTTTGTTGCGCCTCGACCACAGGCTACTAGGCCTACAGCTACTGCTACTCCTCCTAACAGAGCCTTGGCCATTACTCCTACTACTACTGCTACATCGCAGCCATGTGCCACTTGTGGCCACAAGCATGGCAATAGACCTTGTTATGTGGTTACTAGAGCTTGTTTTAAGTGTGGCAAGACTGGTCATAGAATCAAAGATTGTCCCCATATGAGGGCCACAGAGACACAAGCCGGGGGACAGACCATGCCACAACAAAGGAGGACACAAGACAAAGGCAAGAGTCCAATGGTACAAGGTAGAGTGTTTGCACTTGATCAGGAGACAGCCGATGCTTCTGGTTTGGTTATCAAGGGTAAGCTTACTATCTGTGACTTAGAAGCATTCGTACTCATTGATCCAGGCTCAACTCATTCATTCATTTCACCTGCATTTGCTAGTAGATTGCATATAGAGTCAGAGCCTTTAGGTTATCCCTTATATATTACTACTCCTTTCAAAGAATCTCAGACAACTGAATATGTTTATCGTCAATGTAAAGTGAAGGTGGGAGATAAGTGCTTAACAATAGATTTGATATTATTGAATATGTATGACTTTGATGTAATACTAGGCATGGATTGGTTAACCAACCATCATGCTAGTGTAGATTGCTATAAGAAGACTGTAACTCTCTCCCTACCTAAAAAGTTTGTATTATGCCTTGGAAATGATAAAAAGAATGATTTTGATTGTTGTTGATGGCTCACTAATATGAGATTAATTGTTTATGAAGGCTATCTCGCGTTTGTCAAGGATGCCGAGAGAAGCCATCTGGAACTGTCCGACATTCCAATTGTCAAGGAGTTCTCTGATGTGTTTCCGGATGAGCTACCAAGGCTACCTCCGGAAAGGGAGACAGAGTTCGCTATAGAGCTACTCCCAGGCACTCAACCGATATCAAAGCCTCCATATCGAATGGCCTTGGTTGAGTTGGAAGAACTGAAAAAGCAGTTGCAAGAGCTGCTAGATAAAGGTTTTATAAGACCAAGTGTGTCTCCCTGGGGGGCTCCAGTGTTATTTGTGAAGAAGAAGGATGGTAGTTTAAGGCTGTGTATAGACTATAGGCAATTGAATCAAGTGACGGTGAAGAATAAGTATCCATTGCCTAGAATTGATGACTTGTTGGATCAGTTGAAGGGTGCCCAGATATTTTCCAAGATTGATTTGAGGTCTGGGTACCATCAGCTAAGAATCATAAAGGAGGATGTATCGAAGACAGCCTTCAGGACTCGTTATGGCCACTATGAGTTCTTGGTCATGCCATTTGGTTTAACGATGCCCCTGCAACATTCATGGGACTGATGAATGAAGTGTTTAAGCCCTATTTGGACAAGTTCGTCATTGTTTTCATCGATGACATACTAGTATATTCTCGATCTCGAGAAGAGCATGAACACCACCTCCATATTGTGCTTCAGACTCTTCGAGAGAAAGAGCTCTACGTAAAGCTTAGTAAGTGTGAATTTTGGTTAGAGCAAATCAGTTTTCTGGGGCATGTAGTGTCAAAGGATGGTGTGTCGGTTGAACCAGCTAAGATAGAGGCTGTAATTAATTGGGAGAGGCCTAAGACAGTAACCGAAATTCGCAGCTTCTTAGGGCTTGCGGGATACTATAGGAGATTTGTAGAAGGATTTTCTAAGTTGGCTGCTCCTCTAACCCGACTCACACGCAAGAATGTCAAGTTTGAGTGGAATGATGCATGTGAGCGCAGCTTTTTAGAATTGAAGCAGCGATTGACTACAGCTCCTATTCTGACAATTTCGAGTGGATTCGGGGGATTTGCAGTATATAGTGATGCCTCTCTACAAGGTCTAGGGTGTGTATTGATGCAGAATAGTAAAGTAGTGGCCTATGGTTCAAGACAATTGAAGGACCATGAGAGGAACTATCCCACACATGACCTAGAGTTGGCAGCGGTAGTGTTTGCGCTAAAGATATGGCGCCACTACTTGTATGGTGAACGATTTCAAATTTACACGGATCACAAGAGTCTAAAGTATTTATTCTCGCAGAAAGAGCTAAACATGAGACAGAGACGATGGATGGAGCTATTGAAGGACTATGACTGCGAGATTCTCTACCATCCAGGTAAAGCAAACCGAGTGGCTAATGCATTGAGTAGGAAGAGCATGCCTTTGATCAGCTTCATGATGGTCAAAGAGTGGGATTTGATGGAGAAATTCTCGGAATTGAATCTGAACCTAGAGCCAGAAGGTGACTGTTTGATGGCTAGTTTGAGGATAGAGCCTAGTATTATTGATCAGATTAGACAAGCTCAGAAAGAAGACCCTCAACTTGTGGAGATTTTTAGTAAGATACAACCGGGTCAGGACTCAAATTTTGAGATCAGAGATGATGGGCTGTTGAGATATAGGGGCAGGATTTGTATTCCGGATAGTGAGATCTTGAAGAAACAGATTATGAAGGAGGCACACAGCTCCAAATACACAATGCATCCAGGTAATACAAAGATGTATCAGAACTTACGCAAGGTGTATTGGTGGGCTGGTATGAAGAAGGATATAGCAACCTTTGTGTCCAAATGTCTAGTGTGCCAGAGGGTTAAGATTGAACACCAGAGGCCAGCAGGCTTACTGAAGCCTTTACCCATACCTACGTGAAAATGGGAGCATGTGACTATGGACTTTATCATGGGGCTTCCAAGGACTCGCAGGAACCATGACGCCATTTGGGTGATAGTGGATCGATTGACGAAGTCTGCTCACTTCCTAGCCATGAAAGCTACCGATTCACTTAGTGCCTTAGCAAATTTGTATGTCAAAGAAATAGTGAGGTTACATGGGGTCCCAGTGAGCATAGTTTCGGATAGAGATTCTCGGTTTACTTCCCGTTTCTGGGGACACTTCCAAGAGGCTTTGGGAACTAAACTGAGCTTTAGCACAGCCTTCCATCCTCAAACCGATGGGCAGTCAGATAGGACAATTCAGACTCTTGAGGACATGTTGAGGGCATGTGTCATGGATTTTCAAGGCTCATGGGATGATCATTTGGCACTAGCTAAATTTGCATATAACAATAGCTTTCACTCTAGCATTGGGATGGCACCTTACGAGGCGTTATATGGACGTAAGTGTAGATCCCCTATTGGCTGGGAAGAGGTAGGTGAAAGAAAGATATTCACTCCAGAATTGGTAGAGAAGGCTTCCGAAGACGTGAGATTGATATGGTAGATTGAGGACAGCCCAAAGTAGACAGAAGAGCTATGCAGATAGTCGAAGAAGACCTTTAGAATTTCAAGTTAGAGATAAGGTGTTTTTGAAGATCTCTCCGTCTAAAGGCATAATGAGATTTGGTAAGAAAGGAAAATTGAGCTCTCGGTATATTGGTCCATTTGAAATACTAGAGAGAATTGGTGATGTGGCATACCGACTAGCATTACCACCAGAGCTATCAAGTGTGCACAACGTCTTCCATATGTCGATGCTCAGGAAGTATCATCCGGACCCCTCCCATGTTATTGAGTATGAACCTTTGGAGATTAGGGAGGATTTGAGCTATGTTGAGAGACCTATTCGGATCCTGGATAGAAAAGATAAGATATTGAGGTCAAAGACGATTCCTCTAGTGAAAGTACTTTGGCAACATCACTCTTCAGAGGAAGCTACGTGGGAGTTAGAGAGTTTGATGAAGGATAAGTATCCTCACCTCTTTCAGATAGACATGGAAAATT